>JAWNMR010000493.1:5477500-5775000 GCA_035043845.1 Drosophila picticornis | reverse complement strand
ATAACAACAATACATTAAACCAAATATGTTGGGCACGATCGCAGCGGTTTTTTTTGTGTCATTTGCTCGATGTGGTTGCAGTAAAGATGTTGTTATGGTTTTCATAGCATACAATGACGCAGCAAAAACGAAAAAAAAACCCCAAAAGATATAAACAAAATAAAAAAAAATGTGTATAAACCCTATCCTGGAAGGCTTTCATATATATATATCAAATATTGATATCCATACTTCAATATCAAATATATAAACGAATGTGGAGTTTTTGATTTAATTAAAATGCTGTAATTTAACTGCAGTATTTATTTAGAGGCCAATCCACTTAAAGGTCTTTTTAGCTTTGACGAGTTATGGTACACTTGATTATATATACTTATTATCTATTCAATTTACTACTAGTCAGTTGAATTCATGCAGAAAGCAATATGCTGGACACTTTCTTGAGTTACACATTTTAAACTATTTTAACTTCGCAGCACTTGTCAGATTGACTGTCTTAAGTTACCGCAATTACCACGTCTAATCAAGTTGGATTAAAGTATTAGAAAATATTGAATAAATGTCGCTTGATCTGAACGCGAATTGCTGTCATGGATGGATTTCAATTGGATTTTAGAGATAGCATTTCCTTTATGTTAAGTCTGACTCAATAAAATAATATATATGAAATAAATGGAAAAGTAATAGAATCAGCAATTGTCCTTCAATCGTCATTGGCAACAATTTACCCATTAATTTTTACTGATTACAACCGGAAATGTCTTAGATCAAAAAATGTGTGTTCTACCGCAACTGTTAAGTGCTTTGGTGAGGTATATTGACTAATGAGAGTATTTCGAGGCGAGTATTTTGACGGGATCTGATACTATGTGAGTCTGTCTTGGCTGCTTGGCCAATTTCGCATTATGCCTGAGATTGATGCCACAAATTGGTTCACATGGCATGACTCTACAGCAAGTCAAACTGACTGATGGTGCTACTGGGTGGTGGGGGTCTGCTACTGCTACTGCGATGCCATCGTCAGCGAAACTGTTGTAATCTTACAAACTTTAATTTCTGTTTTCTTGAGTTTTTGGTTTTTGTTTTATTTATTTATTTTTTTTTTTGTTGTTGTTTCTTTAGCAGATTTTTGGTGCATTCTCGCATTGAAGTTACCCGCCATGCGGCTAATTTCGTATGTTTTGTTATTATTGCATGCTTAGATTGCCACTTGTTGTTGCTGCTGCTGTTGTTGTTGCTGTTGCTCTTGCTTTTTTCCTATTTCTTTTGGCACCGTTGTGGCTGGGGGCAGGCTTTAGGCCTGTCTCAGACAGACACACAGTCGAGTGTTTTTTTGATTGTGTGTTAATTAACTTTGGCATCAGCCAGTTGCTGGTTTTCTGCCAAGTCTGAGAACAGCTACTGGTCTTTAATATTTTTTTATTTCATGAAAGGGGAGGGGAACACGGCTGTTTATCACTTGCCAATTCGTGGAAACAGGCAGTAGCCGTTGGTCATAATGTCATCTTCAGCTTTGGCTGTCTGGCTGTCTGGCTGCCTGGCTGTTGTTTTGGGCTTATTAACCGTTGACATTTGTTTAACGCACGTCGCTTACAGTTAGCTCTATTTAATTTGAAAGCACTGCTTGTGCCGTTATGGCACATTTTCATGTTTTATACGAGCTGTGATTCCCAAGAAAACGACGAAACCAGACGGATGGCGACTGGCCCGCGTGCTCCAATTTTCCAACATGGGGCAATTACAAAACACCATCTTTTAAGACCGGCCAAAATGCACAAAGAGTGGCAGAGATTTTGCTGCCTATTGGCAACTGTTGCTGCTGCAAAATCAATCAAATCAAATCAAATGAAATTCGAATGGGAGTCAATTTGTCTAATGAGCTGTTGCCACAGGTAGTCAAGTGGCCAAGTGGCCAAGTGGCCAGCTGGTAACTGAGGTGCTAATAACATCCAATCAATTGAATGAATTGTTCGAACTGCTGCAATGCGTCGCATTTGTAATGCAATTTGCCACAAATGCTAATGCAGCAGCCACATTCACAGCAGCAGCAGCAGCAGAGGCACAATGCACTCGCCTAGTTTGCTGATTGATTAACTATATGTAGATATACATAGATATATATATATATGTAGCGTGGTATCAGGCATACAATAAATGCGCATTTAGATGAAATCGACACCCTCACAAAATGTAACCAAATCGAAGGCAAAGTTTGCGACTTATCGCGACAACTAGCGGCATACATTGAACCCATCTAAACTGATCAAAACAATCGCAAAACAGAAACATTCGTCGCATATTTATGAGTTCTCTGCCAGCAGAGATTAGCTGCAGCCACAAGCCAGAAGTATCTAATCGATTGAATAGCTTTACATCTTTTATAAAGCGGCTTGCATTGAACTTTTTTCCACTCGATAATTGAGAATGTTCCACAAATTCGAAGTGAAATTTTGGCAAAATATAATATAAGAAAAAATATTTGGTGAATGGTTATAGAAATTTTAGATGAATATCTAAAAAATGTCAGTTAAAATTGGCTTGAGTGTTTTGCTAAAAATGCAAACACTAAATAAGATAGTAATTAAATGTTAAATTTGTTTTCTTTAGATTTTTCACAAGTGATATTTTTGAAACGCTTAAAGAACTCTCTTTGTATGCAAACATATTGCATAGATTGAGTCGTAAAAATTTGATACAGCTCATTAACTAGCTGCATTTGGTTGTGGAACACAAAATTGGTCAACAATTTGATTGTACTTATAAAAATGCAGCCTTGGCGTGTTGGTCTAGTGGCTGGCACTATATTACCAAAAAGCAGCCCATATATCATTTAACTATGACAGCTAACTGCTCTTAACTTAATGTGACTGTCAGTGCAAATTGGCAACAGCGCAACTGAAAACTGCACTTGAGTCACTTCCGCTGCACTTTGTAAGGCACTTGCTGCCAAAGAAACTTGGCAACGTTGCAAGTGAACGTCTGCCTTGGCGTGGCTCCAAGCCACCAGTAAAATCAAATAACTGAACAATATGTACATATGCTATATATATATATATCTGTATATATATTCATGTGTGTGTGCACAAGTTTGGGCACACTGTGCGGTCGCATCAATGACCAGAGCTCTTTGGGTTTTCCTGCCACTGCAATTACATTTAGTACATATGTGAATGTGTTTTTCTTGCTGCTGTTCTACTACCAATAAAAAACAAGAAAACAAAAACAAAGACCGCAAGCCAGCAAAAATACAAGTACACAAGTATCGCAAAAAATTGATGGCAAAAAAAAAACCAAAAATGAAAAATTATAAAAAAATACAGCGCCCAGATCAAGTCTAGTCAGCGTTTGTCTCTGGTCTCCGTCCGATCTAAACTAGTCGAGGCGTTGCGGTCGTTGTGGCCAAGCAAACAGCAAACAGCAACTAGCGACTAGCAACAGCAACTACCAACTAGCAACAGCAACCAGCAACTAGCAACAACAACTACCAACTTCAGAGTGCATTGACGTGTTGTTTGCATGTGTCTGCAGCAGCAGCAGCAGCAGCAGCCGCAGTTAAAGCTCAGCCCATCTCTGTTGGCTCTACTCATGCCCCCTTCATCTGCCCCGGCTCCCCCTCCTCCCCCTCGCCACTACACACATGCATACCTCACCTAACTCTTCTAGCCAAGCAAGTTTCGTTTTTCATTTTTGGTTTTTTTATTTCTGAAGAATCGGCAAATTGCAGAAAACGAGATTTTTATTTTTTTTTATTTTTGCTGTTTGCGATTTGGCTGGCGTCGAGTACATTGCACTTCTGCAGCTCCAGTGCAGCTACAGCTACAGCTACAGTTTCCAGCTGGATTCCGTCAAAGTGTTGGTGTAGTCAAGCTGAGGATCGGTGCCGCATACAGGTACGCTTCATAGAGCCATGCCGATGTTGCACAGTGCAACCAGCTCAATATTTATCATTATATCTTGTATTCATCATCTTAAATCATTTGTTATAAAATAGTTGTGGCATCTTTCAGAAAAGGATTTGCCGTGGAATAAAGTTTAGTTTTACATTTTAATAAATGAATTTAAATATGTTTAATTTTTCATATCTGTCAATGTTTAGCATGAAAATAGTTTTTGAAGTGCAGCTCCAGTTTCTGGAATTGTTTGTGAATTGATTGGCTTATTATTATTTTATTTACCTCTGATAATAAGCTTTAACTCATATTTAATTTTTGCTTAGTAAAACTTTGTTAAATTCGTTCATTTAGAGACCTACTCAAAGTATTTCCTATAAGAAATCCGTCTCAGTTTGTTGACTGTGAATCTAAAGCCGGTTAAGGGCTAAGGGAATTGTCGAAATGTTCAGTTATATGTACATATATTTAGAGTTAACTGCCACACTGTGCCTCGCCCGTCTCCGTTTTGGCACCACGTAGGTTGTTGTCGGTCGTTCGTTGCCGTTGCTGTCGTCGTCGTCGTCTCCGTCGACGTCGTCGTTGTTGTCGTCTTGAAAACTGGGTCAATCGCTGCTTGGGCTGTTGTTGTTGTCTACGTATTTATTTAGTTTTTTTTTTTATTTTGTGTCTCTTGCATCTCGTTGCCTGGTTCGACTGGATTTGGATGGACAACTGGTTAGGGGCATGGCGAGGGGGGTGGGAGGTGAGGGCCCGGTTAGGGAGTACAGCGTCGAAAGAGTGTAAATTGCAAACTTTTTATTGCCTTTTCATTTGCCTATATTTCTTTGTGCGCGACTAACTGGTTGACAGCTTATCGTAGCTTAAGCTCGACTACAACTACAACTACAAAATGCCAAAAACAAAATTCAACTACAGAAACTGGCAGTTCTCAGAGCAATTCTCTCAGCTCTCAACTTCCGTTCCCCGGTTGACCTTAGTGACCTGCAGTATGTTTGGGTTTCTCTCGTTATTTCGTTCGTTTCGTTTAATTGTCAGTGACATAACTGTTAAACGCACTTTTGCCACTCAAACAAGAGTCATGAGTTGCAAGTTGCGAGTTGCGAGTCGTGAGTCGCGCGTCTAGACGGAAGAACACGGTTGCCGTCAACATTCATTCAGAATGCCGGCCGGCTCTTTCTGCCAAAACTGGTTTCTTGTTTCTTCTGGTTGTTATGGTTCTTCTTCTTCTTCTACTACTTCTTACTTGTGCCCTGTTCTGTTAGATTCTTAAAAATATCATTCGACTGTTGTTTTTGTTTTTATTTTTATTTTGTTTTTTTTTTTTGAGGGTTTTCTTTTGTGTCACGAGACCGCAAACGCGGGAGGTGGTTTAGGGCAAAACGTTAATGTCTTCGAGTTCTGCTGAATTTGTGGCATATGCCTGAGAGTTGGTGGATGGAAAACTTTGTACGACTCTGAGATCTTCGGAAGATATTACAAGCGTCAGCGTGTGCGGTTAGCTTAAAAGTCTTCGCGACTTGTTTTAGGTGGAATTCGTCAGGCAGATAAGAATTTATGCAGATAACGAGAATGCCGCAGAGAGAGTTAACAAATTGACGAAATATAATCCCATATGATAGGACGATTACAATTTCGAAGCCTCACAGCTGGTTGGCTAGGGGAAATTTAGGTTATTTATTAAAATAACAGTCAGAAGCAGTCTAAAAAATGTGAGGCGATGCCTGTCAAAGCTTAAACATATTAAGAAGTAAGCCTTTTGAAATGTGTAATAAGTTTACAGTTAAGTCAGCAACTACAATAAATTTTAACAATATTTCAGAAAATTTAATCAATTTTGGTTTCAATTTCAAATAACTGTTACATAATGAGCTGGTCACTCTAAAGCTTTCATTCAAGAGCTTTCCCAATTTCAAAGTGTTGCCAGACTGTGTTTTCTTCATTTGCTGGCGACACCTGGCGGAAATCAATTTAGCTTTTGCCACAAACCTTAAAGCAATTGTGAATTGGTTAGAAACTTGGCTAATCATATTTGGTTCATTTTCGAGTGCAATTTCTCTAAATTGAATTCGAGAAAAATCGACAATTTAAAAGTCTTTTTCTTTAAGAGATCTTAAGTGCGTAGCATTACTTATATTTATTTTAAATACATATAATATTGAAAAACAGTTGTTCTGGAATATCCACAAATTTAAAGTAAAAACGCAAAACGAATGTAAAATTGTTTTTTTTTAGCAAATTTGCATTTTATTGAAAAAGTTTTTGCAGCATATTATTATTATTCAAGTTGAGTTAAATACTTGGGTACTTTTTAAAGACTACTAGAGGATTATGCACAGGAATACAGAAACATGTGTGTTGTGCTTAAGAATAATACAATGATAATATTCAAATTGTTTTTTTTTTTTGTGTTTTGTTTCTTTTTTTGTTGATTTTTGTTTTGCTTTCAATAGGATCGATCTTTGGGTGCGCTCAGAGTACAAAGTACTCGTAATATTGCCATTGAGTCCAAACTTATGCCTGTCCGTCAGTCTTCGGTGCAATTTGAAATATTGATTTGATGAAGTATTTTCTTTTCTTAAAAATTGTGCAGTATTTTTTCCATTTTTTGTCGATTTTTTTTTAAATTGTATATTTGAAATTGTAAAACGTTTCTAAACGTTTGCTTCATGTTTTGCATATAAATAATGATGTATATTAAAAATGTTATAAAATTGTGACTTAAATTAGTGAGAGCTGATGCAAGGGAAAATGAGGGGGAGTGGGGGCAGTGGGGGTAGGCAGTTGAAGAAAAGATTGAAGAAAATGGCTGCGAGAAATGCGATAGACGTGCCTCCGTGTAAAGTGTAGCGTAGAATGAAGAATAAAGTAGACAGATAGATGTGAATGAGTTTGAAAATATGAATAGTGAGTAGTGAATAGTGAATAGAAGT
Organism: Drosophila picticornis; assembly: GCA_035043845.1. Lineage (NCBI taxonomy): Eukaryota > Metazoa > Arthropoda > Insecta > Diptera > Drosophilidae > Drosophila > Drosophila picticornis. The sequence continues at coordinate 5,768,177 of JAWNMR010000493.1, read as the reverse complement.
GAGTAGTGAATAGTGAGTGGAGTGAATAGTGAATGCTTTTAAAAGGAAGCATGTGAAATGAAATGAAATGAGAGCTTTGGACCATTTCCGGCTGATGATGTTTCGATTGCTGTCAAACTACGCTTGACATTTCCTGTATGTGTGTGTGTGTGTGAGTGAGTGAGTGTGTGTGAGTGTATTTGTATTTCTGTGTGTGTGTTTCTTGTAGTCGCTTGCGTCTTTAGAGGATGATGCAGTGTTTGGCGCGTAGCTGATGCCGCATGCCACGCAGAAACACATTCCGTGGACCACTGGCACCATTGGCACCAGCAGCACCACCCGCACCACTGCCAAAGACGAGACGCTCACGCACGCACCTCATTCCTCTGGCCACACCATTAAATACAATCGCCTTCGACCTCCTCCTGGTTAACATCCGGATCGAACTCGTCGTCGGCGGTGGCCTCCTGATACTGTTGATATTCCGAAACCAGATCGTTCATGTTGCTCTCCGCCTCGGTGAACTCCATCTCGTCCATGCCCTCGCCGGTATACCAATGGAGGAAAGCCTTGCGACGGAACATGGCCGAGAATTGCTCAGAGATGCGCTTGAACAGCTCCTGAATAGCGGTGGTATTCCCAATGAATGTCGACGACATCTTCAGCCCCTTGGGCGGTATATCGCAGACAGCCGTCTTCACGTTGTTCGGTATCCATTCGACAAAGTAGGAGCTGTTCTTGTTCTGCACCGCCAGCATCTGCTCGTCCACCTCCTTCATGGACATGCGACCGCGGAAGACGGCGGCCACAGTCAGATAGCGACCATGACGCGGATCACAGGCGGCCATCATATTCTTTGCATCGAACATCTGTTGGGTCAGCTCCGGGACGGTCAGGGCACGATACTGCTGGGATCCGCGCGATGTGAGCGGCGCAAAGCCGGGCATAAAGAAATGCAGACGCGGGAATGGAACCATATTCACAGCCAGCTTGCGCAGATCGGCGTTCAGCTGGCCGGGGAAGCGCAGGCAGGTGGTCACACCGGACATGGTCAGCGAGACGAGATGGTTGAGATCGCCATAGCTCGGATTCGATACCTTCAGTGTGCGGAAACAGATATCGTACAGCGCCTCATTGTCGATGCAGTACGTCTCGTCCGTGTTCTCCACCAGCTGGTGGATCGACAGCGTGGCATTGTACGGCTCCACAACCGTATCGGACACCTTGGGCGATGGCACCACCGAATACGTGTTCATTATGCGATCCGGATACTCCTCGCGTATCTTCGATATGAGCAGTGTGCCCATGCCAGAGCCAGTTCCACCGCCCAGCGAGTGCGTCAGCTGGAAGCCCTGAAATTACCAATGGAGAGCATATAAAACTAGTCTCAAATATCCATTAAATATGGACAGTTGTGGATCAACTGTCCAATAAATGAAGCCGTTGACAGGACATCTCCTAGTTGAGCTGTCTTGATTGGAGCATTCTAATTTGGTCAAGGGTTTCTGCAGAAGTAATTTTCTTAATCTAGTTTTTGTTTTTTAAGTATGAATGTAGTAAAGTCGTAATGAAGTATCATCAATTAAAATTCGATCTGTGATTTCTCCAGCTACCCTTACTTTGAATAGTTTAAAGAGCTTACCTGAAGACAGTCGCAATTCTCGCACTCCTTGCGCACCACGTCGAGGACATTGTCAACCAGCTCGGCACCCTCCGTATAGTGGCCCTTGGCCCAGTTGTTGCCGGCGCCCGATTGCCCAAAGACAAAGTTATCGGGGCGGAACAGCTGGCCATAGGGACCCGAACGCACCGACTCCATGGTGCCGGGCTCCAGATCGAGCAGAATGGCGCGTGGCACATACTTGCCACCAGACGAACGACTCACAGCTATTGGAATGCAGTTTCAATAAAAAAGGGACATGAGTCAGCAGCAAAGATGGCAGAGAGCTGGGTGCATGAATGGATGGATGGGGAGCACTTACCAGCTGCTTCATTGTAGTAGACGCTGACACGTTCCAGCTGCAGATCGCTGTCGCCCACATAAATGCCTTGGCTGTCAATGCCATGCTCCTCCGAGATGATCTCCCAGAACTGAAAAATAATTAAAAGATATAAAGCAGAATTAGTCATTGTTTTTTGCTTGCTTTGTGGGGATTTGTTAAGCGATCCTTTAACAACATCAACATCAATTGCAAAACTACAATTTCTGGCTGTCGTCATAAATAAGCCAAAGACCAGTTCTAAATTTAAATGGTTTGTGTGACACCTCTTCGCTTTTTACGAGAAGCTGTGAAATGTGCAGTAATAATTATCATGTTTATAACAATTTAATGACTTTGGCGGGTGTCACCATAAAAAGATATGAGAGCTACTGCAGCTATTTTTATGATAGTCGTCAGGGGCTCAGATTTGAATACACCCGAGGGGGGAAAACTCTGTGAAGTTGAGCAACGTTCGAGTGTCTATTTTGGTTATCGCGACTTCTTCGAGGCGACACCAGAGCCATTAATTGGGCATACGAGTATATATTTATGTGTAAGTACAATCGAATTTACGATTATTTAAAAGCATCGAGGAACTATCAAATATGGTAATTAAATAGTAAAATCTTTTGTCTGACTTGGTCATAATGATTCTTGATCATTATGGGGAAATAAGTACAAAAGTTACGCTTTTAAGGCATATAACGATAAAAATGCAACACTATCTTTCAAACAGAACCCATATGCGTTTTTTGTTGTGTCGTTGACGCTGTCAGCTACTGCGCATATAGTGAATGACTTGATAAGGGAGGTTCTCAACTCGAGATAGTCACAAATGCAATGCAAATTCTTATCTTTAGCTGCGGCTGCGGCTGCGGCTGGGGCTAAACTGTTAAACTGTGGGCCAATTTCAATATATATCTCTGGGGTCAGTCATCTGTCAAACTCTTGGCCGCATCTTCTCGACTTTTGACGTTTGTCAAATAGAATTACGAGCTGTGTGCCCAGCCAGCCATGTCAGAGTTCATGTTGCCAGCCGCAGAAACCGTTCGCAGCGCAAAAAAAAAAAAAACGACAAAAACCAAAAAAATGAAGAGGAAACATATACAAATTATTAGAAAATTTCTTTTATACTCGCTTGTGCCTCTGTGTGGCAGCATTGTGACAATGTGACAACGAAGTAGGCGCAGTCTCAGCGCCATAAAATTGTTGTTGTTTTTTCTCTCAGTTTTTAAGATTTTTTTTAATGTTTTTTTTTGGCTTGAACAAAAAATAGAAAAAAAGAAAATGGAAAGAGAGATGGGACAGCTTGAAAAGTGAGACACATTGTACGTTGTTGAGGCTGACAATTTATGTTTAGTTTAGCCGTCAGAGTTTGGTGGATCTCTGCTCCAACATGCCCTGATTTAGTGCTAAATTTAAAGAGAAACAGCGCTGGCAACTGCACGCAATCCAAAATAGTTTTTCCGCTTTTGGGTTGGCTTTTTCTTTGCTCTTCGTTCCTATGCATACAAATATATATTGTATTTATATATATATTTTTATTTTTTCAGTTGAACATATTTCAGTGCAGCGTGTCGCGGCATGGGACATTTCCAAGTTGAGTCTTCATTCCTATACGCTCCTGGGGTGCAATGTGCAACCTTATGCAGGCGAAAGTGTTAAAAATAGCACTGCCTCGTGGCGCGCTGTTGCACGTTGCATGTTGTACTGCACTGTAGGCACTGGCCAGATACAAAAAATGTATCTGCTGCCTGCCTGCCTGCTGCTGAGTCATAGCTGAACTGCAGGCCAACGACCCAGGCCGGCACAGCTCGCAGTTACTAAATTAACCCAGCAGACGCCAGTTGTAGACATCGACAACATCATTAGAAGGCAGGCAACACACACACACACACACACACAAAAACAATTACATACATTCCGATCGCAGCTGAAGCAAATCAAAAAAGATACTTGCGTATCTCTTAGATACGAATTGTTCATTGATGTTGTTGCCCCCTCTTGCCTTGGCTCGATTAGCTTGGCGTTTATTGCGGAAGCGCGCTGCAAATGTTTTGCTGCGTTTAACAAGCCAACGATTCCATTTGTTGACCAAAAATGGAATGGAACGCATTAGTTTTTCATTAACAACAACAAACCGATCGCATTCAAGCGAGACGCATAAATCGTCGACTAAAGTCCCGAAATTTCAAAATTCCAATTCGATTCTAAGCGAAATAAACAGAAACGGCCAGCGAGGAAATAATAAAAATGTTATCGCTTGAAGTGCCACTGCTGTGATCCGCTTTAATTCCTTAGTTGCCCTTGCTCATTCCCATTCCCAGTACTCAGTTCTCATTTCCAGATTCTCAATTCTCCACATTGTTGTCTGTCGCATTTCCCTTTGGCACTTGAACTTGAGGTGTGAGTGTGTGTGTCTGTGTGTGTGTTAAAAAGGAGAAACAGTTGCTGCCTCAGTTCGGGCCTTGTTCAATGACAGCCAACTGTGCTGCGTCTACGTTTGTGTTTGCTTTTGTTTATTTGAAAGGCAGCTCAACTAGTAATTGTATGTATGTACAATCTCCGCAAGATCATCAAATTTAATTGGAGTGTGGCCGTTGCAATTATGAAGCTTGCTGCAACTGCAGCAGCAGCAGCAACAGCAGCAGCAACAATAAAGCGCAGTTTATATGCCGGACGAGAGCGCTTAGAGGCATACACAATGAACAACGAAATCATGCAACCGACTTGGGGCAGCAGCAACAAAAATAAATTAGCACACAAAACTGTTGAAGTGAAAAGTCGTTTTTCATGTTGCTTCTACTCATTTCTTCTATCTCTTCATACCCAGCGATCGCTTTACTTTCAACTAATTTTTCTTGTTTTCTGCTTTTGATAGTTACGGGAAATTGCTTCTTTTTTTTAGTTTTTTTTTTCGGCTAACTGCATTGATTGCTTGGGGAAATGGTCACTGGACAGGAATCCAGAGGAGGAGAAGCAGGGGCAGGGGCTATATTAACCAAGTCCAGCTGTGTAAATTGGTTTTAGCTGCGTCACATTCCTGTGATAGCCTACACGGAATGCATTAGATTCCATATTACAAACGGTGAGAACGTGAAGTGAGTCAATAATAAAAGTTTGGACACGGACTTATCAGCAGCACGATCTGTCGAGAAAAGTGGGAAAAACAATTATAAGCTGCACATAAAAACTGTCGGAAAGAAAATGCTGAAAATTCGTTGATGTAAAAAGTGATAAATGGTCGTTTGATATATATATAAATATATATATATATATATATATACATATGCGGATATTGAATTAGATTTGATCACGCCGCCTAAAGAAAGTCTTCTTTGGATGGGCGTGAGAAATCTTATTTCAATTAATAAAGTGAAAAATAATATTTGTTTTTAACAATAATATGAAATGCTTATTTTCGCATAACTATTTCTTAATTGTGTATAAAAATGCATTGTTTAATCTGCTTACACATTATCTTTGAACTGGTCTCTCTGCTGATGCAAAATATTTGTTTTTCTATTCACATAAAAATGACTCAGGAAAAGTTTTGCAAAAGATTTCTCTGCACGATTGAGGCAAAAAAAAAAACAAACACTTTTGCTCCGCACGGCTTAATAATATTTGTCGAGAAATTATTAGAAAAAGTGATTCACAAATAAATAGAAGAAAAGAGCTGTGTATATACAGAGCCATATATATATTTAATGCGACCAGTAACCGTCTGGTAAATTCAATTTTTGAAAGCTCAAAAACGAAAACTCGAACAAAAAATCGTAATTTATTTGCCAAGTCTTTTTTGTTGGCTGTCTGCTGCTGCCTCTTCTGGCTGCCACTTGCCACTTGCCTGCCAGCAGGCTAGAAACTTTAGAGACTTCCAATTAGTTGTAAATGCCACGCCTCCGTCAACACGCCTCCCCCTTTAGCGCATGCGATCAGCTGCCGACTGTTGCCGACGCCCTCATTAAGTGTTGCATGTCTGTAGTTGCCCCAACGCTGCTTCGCTGCCACTCTTGCAGTCGGTGCCTCTTGAAATCACTCGGGCATGAACTTTGGAGCCGGAGAACACTGTCTGAAGCACAAAAGTCTTCTAAATAAATATCTTCAACAAGTCCAGCCCGTCTGCAGCTGGTGCACTGATCGCTGATCGCTGATCGCTGAACGCTTGTAGCTTTTGCTTTGGCTGTATAGCTTTTCCGGCAGCCCTTGAAAAAAATATGCAAAAATGCATTTTCACATGATGCCTGCCATTTGAGCATCAAACAGCTGCCTCCCCATCCCCCCAATCCCCCAATCTCTGCCACCCAACCAAGCTTGCCGCTTGCGCGCCTATCAAAAGCATTTGTCTTTGCTCAGCAGCTGTTTGTTGCCTGTGTTGTTCTTCTCCAAGTCAGACGAGGGCGATAATAAATCTTTCACAAGAAGTACAAAAAAAAAACCGACCGCAAGTTTGTTGACTTTGCCGGGGTGTGCATGCATACATATATCTGAAATTATAATTCGTATACATATATATAGAATATATAAATACGATGCTGATTATTTAAAATGCATTTGTCGTCGTCGTGTGGGCAAAACACGAAAACAGGAAAAAAAAGCGGAAACGCCCAAATCATATGCGATCAGCCCCTATCCTGTAACTGTAGACGTTGAGGCCGCAGTCAATCCTTCAAGTCGAGTCTGTTGCCATATTGATTCTCTGAGTCACTTCCTTTGTTGCACTTGTGCGGTTTTCAATTGCGATTGCGATACGTAATTAAACATGTGGGTATGCTTAGGTAGCAGTCAGTCAGTCAGTCAGTCAGCCAGCCAGTCAGTCCAGTTGCTCTGTTCTTGCCACACATTTGAAGTTGTCCACTCAGCTGTTCTTCTTTTTATGATGTACTTGTTTTTTTTAGGTCTCTCCCTCTCTCTGTGTGCCTCTAAAATCTGATGGGTAATGTGAAACCAACGGTTTGCTCAAATTACCAAGTCGGCTTCAGCGCCGCCGCCTGCCTTAGATAAACACTATGAGTGTTTCATTCATGGACAAAGCGAGAAGTAAGCAGATACATAAACAGATGTATGCAATATATACGTATTAAGTGTGTGTGTGCCGTGCTCCATAAAACCATTACTATGCCGAATTTCTGAGAACCACAAACTGTTAGCGCTAAATTAAGCGACACTAAACACCGCCCGCTCCACACACCCGTTGGAGCCACATTTCTCACAAATCGCAAAAACCCACAGACCACAATTGAGTCATATATCTGGATAAATGTGTGGAATAAGTAAGAAATGAATAAAGTGTACTACGTTTGCTTATCTTTTGCCTGAGTTTACTTTAATTTAATAATGCTTAAAGTTAAGTCATCGCTTGATTGGCTTTTATCAGCACTCGTGCAACGTGACACACTTTCTGGTTGCCGCAACATTTTCAAGTCAAGCATTGACATTGATTTTCGATCACAAATCGACCGTGCTACACATGTCAATGCCTTTCAACAACAAAAAATTAAATACAAACCGGTTACAAGTTGCCAAAAAATTGCAAAAAAAAAATTAAATTAAAAAAAAAAACGAAAAAGAGATACACAAACAACAGCAACAACAGCAGCAGTATAAAAATGCGTCAAGTTGCAGGCAGGCAGGTTTTTTGGGGTGTAGCTCTGTGGCACGTTCGTTTGTTTCGATGACTGCTGTTTGGTTGCCTGATTGGTTGGCCATATTGATTAACTGACTGACGTTGCTGCACCATGCAAACCCATTGAATACAATTGATGCCAGGGCACCGCTAATTGTTGCTTCTACTTTTAATTGCAAGCATTACAATTGATTAACCAGTAAGTGGACGATCAACACTGATTAACAAGGCAGCAGACTGAATGCCACATGGTACTTTAATACAGTAGACACATATGCAACCAGTTTTGATTTTGATATTTTTGTCAGATTTGTTTTAGGAATCGTTTAGTTTTCAGTCATATTTTTTCTCTTTAAAACTCTAATTTAGAAAATGCTTTTTAGTATTTATTTTCCCATCGAGTTTAAACATTATAGTTATTCTCTTATTCTCTTCAGTATTTGTAATTAAATAAGCTTAAACTGTTGCCTTGCTTTGTTGCTCGTAAATTAAGGTTGCCCCCTTGTGTGGCATATTTTTGAGCACCTCTTGCGGTTGGTTCTCCAAAGGAAACCCAGCAAAGCGAAAAGATACAACCGCAATGATAATTTCATGAGTTTTTTTGGCATCCGTAAAATGCAGCAGAGATGCAGAGAGAAAGAGAGAAAAAAAACGTTAAAAACGTTGAAACAATTGCAGTAATGCCTTATATTAGAGCAGTTAAATTCCGCCTCATTTATTAAAGGGGCTGTCTCCGAGTCTCTGGGCCTCTGCACTATAATCACAGTTGGAAGTTGGAGTTTCAACAAAGGGCATATCGAGTGCCTGACAAACCCAATCAAATTTCATTTTCTTCGCTACGTCGAGTCGGTTATTTTTTTCATTTTTCATTTTTTATTTTTCATTTTTATTTTCTACTTTTTTTTTGCACTTGGCAGTTTATTTGATTTAACCTTTTTTTTCGCTTTGTAAGTTTTTTTCTGGTTCTTTTCTTTATGTTTTTTCGTCGGCCGGTTTTTTTTCTTTTTTTGTTTCTTATTTTTTGCGTTAATTTTCTTTTGCTTTAATTGCGCTGAATGCGCTGTAAAAGGCGGCGGCTTCAACGTTGACTCTGAGTTGCGATCAATTTGGAAACTCATTGAAAAACGTTTACGGGCAATGTGAATAAATTAGCTGCGCTTGCCAAAAACTCGGCAAAACCAAAAGCGAATCAACAAAAATAATGAAAATAACATTAAAAAAAAGGAGTGAAGGAGACTTACCTTAGCGCCAATCTGGTTGCCGCACTGTCCAGCCTGCAGATGCACAATTTCTCTCATTTTGATTTATGGGCTTGAATGTAACAATTTAACAATTCTGAATGCGTGGGACGGCAAAAGTGCAGGCGTGGTCCTTAGCTCAACTAAAATTCAATTCAACTGAATGGAACCTGAACCTGAACCAGAACCTGGATGCTGGCTGCTGGCTGCTGGCTGGATACTGTGCTTCTTCTCTCTGTCTGTGTGTGTCTGCTCTGTAAATTTGTGTGTCTTTTGATCTGTGTGTATTTGTGTGTGTGTCTGTGTGTGTGTATGTGTGTGTGTAGTGCACTGATTGATCTCACTTGTGTGAGTCTTGAAGGGGGGCCGGAGCAGAACAAACAGAACGCGCTACAACTGAACCGCACAACGCACAAAACTCAACTGATCGCAGCGACAGCAACGGCAAAGGCCTCAGAGTCGAGTCCCCAGTTTGAGTCCCAGCTACCCAACCCAACAGACCAACGATGACGATGACGACGACGCTGACGGCAACGTCGACGTCGACGTCGACATCAACTTCGTTGCTTCGGCTGACTGGCAGAGTTAGCCAAAGAGCGAGACAGATGATGACACACACACACATACAATTAGTGCCTTGTTCTTTACAGAAACCGTTGCATTGAAAGCTTGCTGCAGTTTCGTACAAAATAATTAATATTTTTAATAATTACTTTAAATAATTACTTGCAACGCCACATTATGAAAATATACTGCGAGATATTCAAATATTTTAGTTTGCGAATTGCAATTTTTGGTAATCTTTTATGCAGCAGAAAGAGTTTTGTGTCTATCGCAGTGTGCGCCATTTGGAAAGAGAAAGAGAGAGAGAGAGAGGGAGAGAGAGAGACAGAGAGAAGAAGATTCGCTGAGGAAATTTGCTCAAGCTGTGGGGCCGCCCGTAAAGTTCTGTAATGGGACAGCTTTTGACCATACTCTGTAAAAGCGGTATTAAAGTGTATATCGTTTAAAAAGGTCTTCAAATCAGACTTGCAATTGATAAGGCTGAACAAGACTTGAATTCGCATTCAATCTTTATGAATAAGTAAGATATATTAGAATGGAAATATGGCAGAAAAGTGATGAACAGAAGAATTCATTCATTTTCTCTGAGTGTAGACTTTTAGATATAAGAAATAGCATTCAATTTGTGTTATCTAAGATTGGTACCATAAGAACCCCTATTGGCCTAAATCCAATTCTATCTTGAACACATTTAAATAGTGGTCTGCCTGCATCAACAGCTTATTATTAGTTGTGCTTATCTTTTGTTTAGTGCATTCCAGTTTTTATAATCTCTTATTATTAATATATAATATATATATGTAACGTTATCTTTAAATCATTATCTACATGCAGGCAGGGTATCTTAGGCAGCAGCAGCACTGACTACTTGGCTTTTTACTTGTTTATTATGGCAACTTCAATCACTCGAACACGACAGGCCAAATGCCAAAACAACAAATATAACGAGGCTGCTATTTTGGTTTATGTGTGTGTTCCGAATACATACGCACATATGTATACATATTTATATACATATATATAAATATACATATATATGTGTGTACTTATGTATCTATGTTTGTATGAATGCTTGAAACTGTAGATGTTGAATATTTGTATTTGTATCTTTAGCTGTGCATGTCCATTTCCATTTGTGTGTGTGTGTGTGCGTGTATGTGTGTGTGTGTATTAAGCTGTCCGCATTCGCAGCTGAGCGACGGCATCCCGCCGCCTTTTCCTGTTCTAAGTTCACAAATTTTCACGCTGTCAACTGCAGCGCGACGTGGCACGTTCTAATTTTATCAGCACAAACTGCACAGGTATGCAGCAGCTCACACACACTGTCTCCATTCCCATCTCCATCTCACTCTATCTCTCTCGCTCTCGCTCTCTCTCTCCATCACTATCTCTCTCTGTCTATCCCTTATGTGTGTGTGTGCTCACTTCCACAAAAGTGTCACCGCAGTCATTAGGAGCATTCTTATTTGGTTTCTACATATGTTTTTGCTTTCATTTGGTTGCAGCTCGAAAATGCATTCAACTTGCATCTATTTTTGGTTGCACTTCGCTGCGTTTAGTGGCACTCGAGTGTTGCATCGCTTTCCTTGGAAATCAATCAATGCCCCCTCGAGTATTTTAAACAATTTGTAGTCGCTTTACTTTCTAATTACTTTCAAGTTGAAAGGCGCTGCCTTTAGACTTGCATTTTCCGGCGATTTTCAAGTGCTTTCCACCGTTGGCAGTCAAACCACTAAACTCACATTAATCCAATTTGCAGGCCTATGCTTGTGTGTGTGTGTGTGGCTAAATTTAAATACACCAGAAAATAATCTCCAATTTACGAGCATGAATAGTTATAAAATGTTAAACATTTATTCACAACAAGCGCTGCAAACAAAACACAGAACAAATTGGTCTCTGGTCCCTGATCCATGGTCCCTAGTCCCTGGCTCCTTTTCCCTTGCCTCTGATCCCTAATGCAAGTGCCGTTTTAGGCCAGAACAAATACCAGACAAATAACAGACAACAAATACTTTGACAATTTTTGGTTAGCAAAATAAAGGCAGACTGATGACATTTTCAAAATGGACGTAGTTGCTGCTAATTTAAAGGGGATTTGCTTAGACTAAATAGAAAAGGAACAAATAGAAAATGATAAAAAGCAATCAAAAATTACCTCTTTAATGTTATCTCGAATGAAAGAAGTAATGATACTGGACATAAGTATTTCATAATCTTTAACAGAAAAAATCAAGTTATGAATATGTTTGTCAAAAGCACATTTTGCTTATGCATTTAAAGAACTTTACGATCAACATTCAACGTTAACTTATTTAATGCCCAGTCTTTACTGCTTGCACGCTTGATCCTTAAAGCTGTTAACTTTAGTTGTGTGATATATCAAAAAGTTTTCCCTAAGATTAACAACTGGAAACAAGTTGCTGCTGGGGTGTGATATTGATGTGTGTGTGTCTGTTGTTCCCCTTTGTAAAAGGCTAGAGTTTCCAACGAGCTACGCTTATGTGAACAGCCGATACACACACACACACACACACACACACACACGCACAAATACGCACCAACACTACTTGACTCGTTTGGCCTGCCTCAACTGGTGTGTGGTTGAAGTCCACGCCCACCGGCCAAACCCGCCCACAAAATGTATAAAACGATTCAGAAAAAGTAACAAATGTTTTTTTATGATTTGTGTTTTGGGAAATTCTGCACTTGTGTAAATGCAAAGGCAACACACACACAAACACACACAGATAATATATCAAAAATTATAAAAGCACACATATATGTGTATGTGTACACATGTATATATATATATACATGTATATATGTATATAGATAGATGATAAAAATAAGTGTAAAACATCAGTTTTGCCATTATTTTTTTTGCTATCAAAATGTTTTCTTGCTGTGAGCATTGTTATGCATTCAATTTGTGTATGTGTGTTAGTGTGTGTGTGTGTGTTTTTTTTTTGAGCATTTACAACACTAACACTGTTATGCCCACACACGCATTTATCCGCTTAATTGATTGATTTGGCCTTGTGGTATATTTTAATTTATTTTGTTCGCTCATCTCTTAATTTTAATGCGCATTTTAAATTATGAAACTTGCTTTGTTGTTTCAATTAATTTATTTTAACTTTTTTTTTTTTTTGCATTTAAATTAATTTAGCATAATTGCATGAGGGGTTTTTTCTTGCGTTGTGTCCATTTTTGCATCATTTGGCTGCGATTTAATTGAATTTGATTGATTTTTGCTGATATTGCTGATGGAAAAATAATATTGTTGTAAAATCATAACAATTCCGCCAGTGGCCCGTGGCCCGTTGCCTGTGGCCTGTGGGTGGCGGAGTGTGCAGAGTGTGCAGAATGGTGTTTGGTTGTATATGGGTGGTTTCATTTATCACACCTGGCCAAAATAAAAACACCGTCTAGCCTAACAATGGTAACACCTGCTCACATTCTCTGTGGGCCTGTGTAAATGTGGGAAAAAGGACAAAATACTGCTGCGGCTGTCGTTTGTTGTGTCTCTGTTGTGCATGTGTTTGGGTACGGGGGTAGGGGTAGGGGTGTGTGTGTGTGTGTGTGTGTGTTTGTGGCATACTTTGAGGCGCTTTGTTTGTACAACAACAGGGAAGCTGCCACAGGCAGAAGAAACATACATATATAATAATTGAAAGCCCATTGAAATTGCAAACAGATTGAACTGCTGTGAAAATGAATTGAAGCACGGATTATTTATTTCCTTAGAATCCAATTGCACAGAGCTCTGAAATAGTTAGCTATCTTAAGTCTTTGTTAGAGAAAAATAAGTGAGGAGTTTTGTGTTGAATTTCTTTAAGAATATTTGATTTATTCGCCCAAATTATATAAAAGCTTAATAAAGAAAATTTAGTTGCCATAAAATGTTCTTGGCATAATGTTTATTTTAAAATGATACAGCTAAGAGTAATCAGACATTTTCTAAATATATTATTAACATCTAAACTGTATTATATATTTTTGAAATGGACTTTTTAGCTTACTTGGCCTCAACCTACTCACAAATGTTTAAACTTGCTGCAAACAGTCTTTTTCCGTTTCAGGTTCAAAAGGTCACCGAAGGGTACCATAAATAAAACTCAAATTAAATTCCCAGTTGCTTTTTTCGCTGTTTCCTGTCAACACTCAAAACTGTTAGCTAAAATTTATGCAACTCATTTTTCAGCGAGGGAGGTTTGATTTTTTCTTTCGGTGTTTTTTTTGTGTTCTGTTTCCCTGCAAGCCAACAGCTGTTGCAGTTGGCTGGAATAATAGTTTTTGCTGCCAATTAGTTGTTACACTAATTGCAAGAAAAAAGAGCGTCAATTATGCAACGCTGGATGACAAGCAACATACAGCATACAACTACTATTATGTACAACAAGCAACAAGCTGCACATTAAATGGTTATTTAATTGATGCTCATACGCCGCGTGTGCCGCCTCCTCCTTGCACCTCGCAACAATGGGGGACGTACGAAGCATGAATCGGTGGCAAGATTTCAGCTTTATGTGCGCGCCGCAGTAATTTCAATAAATCTTGGCAATGCCCCTAAAAAATATTAGAATAATAAAAGCGCGACAACAAAACAGAAGGGTCAATATCGGCACACTTGCAAAAGGACGAAGCCATCGAAGTCCTTTGGGTTGTAGGCGAACGCATTGGCACATTTACACACAGCGTCCTGGCCAAATTTATGACAGCAACAAGCGGCTGCCGGATACGACGACATACGGATATAGTCAACGACCTAAATACGCATAATTTGGTCAGGGGGCGGGCGTAAGTATTGCCGTATGTGATAGTCGTTGGGCGGTGGGTGGTGGTCGTTGGGTGGTGGCTGGTGGGCGTGTCAATGCGCGCCCGCGCATCGATCAGCAATAAAAATTCAAATTTTGCCAAGGACGGCACAAAAATATCTGTGCCCATGTCACCAAAATATTAGACAGATGTTCCTTGTAAATGCTCCAATTGGAGAGTGCTTTGATTTAGTAATACAGCTTGTAACTTGGGCAAGTAACTTCAAATGAAATGTTAAAGAAATTTAATTGTATATGTGTAGATCTTTTAACTGATTAAATTAACTTGTGAAACATTATCAAAATAAATTAGGATTACTTATTTGCCTGCGGAGGTGCTGAAACGGTATCTGATGCTTATGTGTTGAAAGTTGATTTTAATATCATTTGTCTCTTAAGATAACATTGGTAAATTGATGTGTTACTGGTTTTGTTGTTGTTTATATACCCCATAAGTGCATAAGTTAGTCGGCTTAACCGTCATTAGCCATTGTTGCAGCTTCTGGTTTCTTTGTATTGAGCATTATGGAGTATAGACAATACTGTTGCTTGTATATATTTCGTTACACATGGCTGTAATACAGATTTACATGCCTACATATATTTTGGGAATGCGGAGGTTTTTCTCATTTTTTGTTTTTGTTCTCTTGTTTTTTTGTTTTTGCCTCGGGGCGCAGCTCGTTTCACATTTTTGCCAATTGGCCAACAAGTGTTGCCAAATTGCGTTGCGGTTGCTGGCCATAAATAACGGTACTTTTGTCATTTATACACATAAATTGCAGCAGACGCTGAAACGCGAAAAAACGTCTGTGAGCCAATGCAGGCAAACTGGCCCACAGTTCCACATTCCACACAGCCAATGCCAATGCCACATCCAAAACCCAATCCGAGTTACTGGCCATGTCCTGCTGTTGCTGCTTTGCTGTCGCTGTTGCTGTTGCTGTTGCTGTTGATGCTGCTTGGCTAAAAAACGTGGCCGTCGCATAGGCCTCGTGCTCGGCCCACACTAACGACATCGCCGATGGTGACACAACGCAGCTGTCGTTTGCCATTTGGCAATAATTGTTTAATATGCGGGCGCATAAAGGCCGCCAAGGACTGGCCATAAAAAACTACAACCACAGCAACAACAGCTAAAGTAGCAGCAGCAACAGCAGCAACAACAACAACGGCAACCACTGCTGAAGCAACCATAGCCAAAGGCCAAATTGTGCTGCCGGGCCAAAGTCGTACGAGCGAGAAGCCTAAGCAAAACCCAAGCCATCGTTCGAGGCACACGTGTGTGTCCAGTGTGGTGTATCCAGTGTCCTGTTTCCGGTTTCCCTCTGCCCTGTGGTTGACTCGTGCCACAGCTGTGAAGGTGACTGTAACTGTAACTCTGGCCATTGCCTGCAGCCGGCTCAAGTAAGTGGCAGCAGCTGCTGGCAGCAAAACTTTGTCATAGTCTGATTGCAGGTATTTCATTTGGGAATTTCACTGTTGCTGGCAACCAACAAATAAATAAATACTCTAAGCAGGCTGATCAAACTAGTAAAGGACTTGGTTGAAAATTTAAAATAACCAACGAACACAAAATATAACTGCGTAATTATTGAGACTTTTCTGCTGATTTTAAACACAGCTGAAAAACTCTCCAGCGCCAGTTAAAATGGTTCGATACCAAAATATCTTAATTGAAGCCCTTTTTTCTTAGGCATAGCATACACTTTGGAGCATTTTGAATATTCAATTGGTAATTTGGCCAACATAAGGCGTCTTGTTTCTAACTTCTGGGAAGTAAGCGCATACATATAAGTAATTGTTTATAATTGCTGTTCTAATTTCGTGAACGTGGATAAATGTGAAACATCAGCTGCAGCTGCCCGCCGGGGTTGCTCTAACTGAAGTTTAAAAACAAAAACTAATTGCGCACCAAAAATGCCAAAACGAGTCGTTCATGCTTATTGGCAATTTCGATTGTACAGCCTGAAAGTATGCAACATATTTTTGCTGCTGCTCTGCGCGCTGCCAGCGACGACGCTGACGATGGCGTTGCCAATGCCGCACATGCTGACTGCAGTTAATTACAAAACTGTCAAATCCAAAAGGTGCCACGAATCAACGGGACCAACGGAAAACGAACGAACTAACGAAGCAGCCAAACAAACACACACACACACGCACACAGGGAGACATACAAATAAGCACAGGCATGCCAGCAACAGCAGCCAGTCAGCCATTTCAAACACACATACACAAATACACACTCACATTTACAGACATGCAGAGGCAAATAGGCAGATCAGCCAACAGCTGCCAACGTATGCGAAAAGCTCACAATAAAAACACACAAAAACAAACAAAACAAAAGCTGGCAAAAGGACGACTCAGGGGGAGAGAGAGAGAAAGAGAGAGAAGAGGCAGAATGAGGCAGTTGCATTGTGTGAACTTTTCAAAATATATATAAATATATATATATATGTGTATGCATGTGTGTGTGTGTGTGTGTGTGAAATATAATTTTGCTGTATTGTTGTATTAAACGATGTCAACAACAGCCGCCCAGCTGAGCACAACACGCAGTCAGCATCGCCGTCGGCGTCGCCGTTGCTGTCAGCATCGACGTCGCCATCAGCATCGATGGCTGAGCCAAATCGAATTTAATTGCATTGCCGCACGTTGGCTTTTAATTAATTTTTGCTAGACGACTGCTGCTGCTACTGCAGCTGCAACCCACAACCAACACCCACAAAACAAACTAAGCAAAAGCCAGCAACAAACAGAAGCGACAAGCTCGGACAGGGCAACATCAAACGTCACGCACAGGTGCAACGTAATTAGCACGAACCGACAAAGCAACTGAACAGTCGCCAGCAATAGCAACAGCAGCAACAGCAACAGCAGCAGCAGCAGCGAAAGGGCAAAGGGGCAATGCGGCAGGCGGCTGTGCGGCACATAAAAACAAAAGCAAGCAAAACCTTTAAGCCCAAATGCATACAAGCAGCCAGAGAGCCAAGAGCAGCAACAACTGCACAATTAGCACAGGCTTCAATACTTCAAATTCTCAATACTCTATCAACCATTAAATACAAATAAAATACCAAGCTGCCAAAAAATGTTGTACTTAGCAGATATTATATCTGAATGTCAGCAATAAATTCTCAAAATGCATTCTTGATTTATGCCTTAAGAAATTATCAATTATTTATCAATAATTGAGATATTTTACCACAGAAGCAAACATAATAATAAAAAAATGATTAATAGCAAGCTGCAAACATTTTAAGTTATTTTAAAGTTATGTTCATAATAAGTCTTAAAGAAGCATCTTAATGAAGCAGCACAAAGCAAATAAATTAGGATTGATGGCTGAGGATCCAAAAATAAAAATTGTGTATAAGAAAAATGTATAAAAAAGTGAAATCTATTTATAAAAACATGCCATCTCATTAATGCCACTTCACATGGAGTTCGGTAAATTTTATTGACTATGGATATGAAATGTAGATTTTCTTAAATTAAGTAAACATTTTGCCTCGAATTGGAGCACAGCAATTCTGCCAATTTTATTATTTAAGATTATTTATTTATTCAGCACTTACTTTTGCTTATTTTAATATTCGTTTGAGATGCTTTGGCACAAGTGTAACCAAATCTGTGCAATAGTTGATGTTCTCCCATCTCGTTTCTTCAATGGGGGGCTGGGGGCAACAAGTACAATTTCAATGTGGAGTAGCAGCAGCAACATGGAGCCCGTTTGGTCGTTGCTCGCCTGGCAGCGTTTTAATAGCTTTGAAATTCCAATGGCAGCTGTGGCGCCATTCGCCAACCGCCCAGCGCCCAAAATGAGCAAAAGAAATGGCAAGAAGGCAAACGAAAAAGTGACTCAGAGAGAGAGAGAGAGACAGAAAGAGAGAGACAGAAAGAGAGAGTGGGAGAGAGAGGGGAAGAGCAAGAGACGTGGTATGGGAAAAAGGTCGATGGCGGCAAAATCGTCGAACATTTCGAAAAATTATTGAAATTTTTTTTAATTTTTCTTCTTAAACGCGCAACGCACGCGATGTTGCAATAACAACAACAATAACAGTTGCAACAGCTGCTGAACCGATTGTTGTTGTTGTTATTGTTTTTATTGATATTAGCTATGCATGCGCCCCGGCCGCCAGCAACTGCCATTTTGTTTATGACGGCGACGATGCAACCAGCTGAGGCAGCCAACATGCAACATGGACCAAGAGACGAAAAGGGTGAAAGGGCTGGTGCGAATGCCGTGAAACGATGGTGACAAAACTCGCACCATTCACATTTTGTGGCAGTGCCAGTGGCAGCTGCAACAGTTGCCCCTCTTCCTCTCCGCCTCCCCCCCAACCTACACCCTAAACTCATCTCACTATTCTACTGCCAATGTAACTTTATGTGAATTTTTGATGCTCGCATTGGCAGCCTTAAGTTTTGCTGTTGTTGTTGTTGTTGATGTTGCTGCTGTTGCAAGGAGGTTTGTCTTTTTTTTTTTGTGGCGCACACTCTTCGATTGTTGATAGGGTAATTGATAACGTCATGAGTCCTGAGATAGCTTGTGGCAAATAGCTGTTAAATTACACAGCACAACAAAATATTGACTTGTCGAGTGATGTCAACAGAAATGAGTAAAAATATCGAAAATGGGATTTAAGATTTTGCATGTATTATTTACAGCTGCTATTAAAAGAAAAGAAAATACTTGTTTAGTGTTTCCTTAATCTTGTAGAGCGTTTCAATAAATAAACGTAGGAAGACTACTCAAGAAATGAACATTGAATACTATTTTGAAAAATGTTTTGTTGCAACAAACCAGGAAATTTATCCTCCTTTTCAAATTCAACTAACCGAGAATAATATTCGAAAATTCTGCACAACGCTATGATATAGTGTCTCCATAGTTTTTATGCTGAACTTAAGCTCCATCCCTCCGGCTCCTCCTCTTCCTCCTACTCCATCTAACCGCTCCCCCTACGCCCCTCGCATAGTTTTGGCCCAAAAGTGGTGGCAACCAATTTCATGGAAGTAGCGGCTTTGTTGGTATTTCTACGTTTTTTATGATTGCCTGCCACAACTTTTTCGCCATCGATATTGGTGGCAGCGCTGCTTGCGGTTGCAACGCCAACTCGACAACAGCGATTCCGGCAGCAACTGCAGCTGTGTTGTTGTTGTTTGTATGGATTTTTCACATCGTTTATCTTAGAGGATGGCAAACGTTGTTGGCCCTTGCTGTTGTTGTTGCGTCGCAGCTGCTGCTGGTGAACAGAAATGGCGTTAATGTTGCAACTATAGCAGGAACAGCAGCAGCCGCAGCAGCAGCAGCAACAGTAGCAACAAATGCAACAGCCAAGCGGCCACAGCAGCTGCCAATGAGCGAGAACTTAATCTTGGGGATTTAACACTTTCGATATATCTTGGCCGTTGCTGTCTTGTGTGCTCTGCTCTCTCCCCCCTCCACCTTCCCCGCTGCTGCCGGAAATGTATTGGCGGCCATTATCGGTTCAGCTGCCATTTTTTTTTATGGCCAAGTTATGGGAAAGAAACGCGTTCGGCTTTGGCTAAAGTTTCATCAGTCGTTGCTTTTAAGTGATAAAAATACATTTGCAAGAATGCGTGTGTTTGTGTATTGGTGTGTTGGTGTGTGTGTGTGTGTAAATATACAAGCTATGGCTAAAGTCTAAGTGAGCATGTTGGATTTCAGAGACCCGCCGTGCCCGCCAGCAATGAGGCGTATTGCTCTGTGCTGAGCAGCCGATAGACCCCATCACGATTCAGATAGTAGATGGGATCCTTGACTATCTCCAGATTATAGCCCTCCAGTGCCAGTTCGCGTTTCTTCAGCTTGAAAGTTTCCGTGCGCGGAATCTCATCTAGCACCCGGATGAAGAGGGGACGCGCATAGGGAGGGAGACTGCCCCGTATCACAATCGACAAGTACTCGATGTCCACCAACTTCCGTGTGGGATCCATAATTGCCGCCATGCCCGCCTTGCCCTCCACATGTGGTATCTGCAAGCGAAAACAGTTCAACGAATATTATTAACTGAATTTTGAATGCGAGTAACTCAACAAATTTTGGCAAATTAAATTGCACTCATTCAAAAATTAGCTTTTTAAAGTTCAACTTTCATCTGTTGTTTTCATCTGAGTTTATTTTTATGTGTTGACATTTGTTGGTCCACATTTAGCTTGTCCAACTCACCTGAACGCCGTAGACGACACAATCGTTGAGTCGAACACAATTGGTGATGATGGCCTCCACTTCCTGGGTGGAAACATTCTCGCCGCGCCACCGAAAAGTGTCGCCAGTGCGATCCTTAAAGTAAATATAGCCCAATATATCACCGACGACCATGTCGCCCGAATTGAAAAAGCAATCTCCATTGGAGAAGACATTGCGTAATCGCTTCTGCTCGGAGGCCGCCTTATCCACATAGCCATGGAAAGCGCTCACCGCACGTCGGTCATCGACCTTGCCGACCAGCAGACCTGCCTCGCCGGGCGCACAGCGCATACAGTGGCCCTTGGCATCGCGGAGTGGTTCACCCGTCAGCTCATCGCAGCGTAGGATCTGCACCGGATACAGACGACGTCCGAAGATGGGCACAAAGCCAATGGCACCTAAGCGATTTGTGATGTTAATCAGATTGGAGTTGCCCTCGGTGGCGCCATAGATCTCCACAATATGCGGAATGCCGAAGCGTGTGACGAACTGCGTCCAAATTTGCGGTCTCAATCCATTGCCGTACATCAAGCGGAGATTGTGTAGAGGCTTTTCCCGTGCCTCATATGGCGTGGCAAGTAGATAGCGACACAACTCACCGATATACTGGGCCGCAGTGCAATTGTGCTTTCGGCAATCACTCCAGAAATTCGATGCGGAGAACTTCTTGCGCAGCACCACAGTGCTGCCATTGAGTAGGGCAGTTCCCACGCCCACAATGCCACCAGCAGTGTGGTACAGTGGCAAAGGATTATAAATCACATCGTTGCTTTGCAGGCCCGCCAAATAGAAAGTGCCAGCGGACATGAATATATAGCGCAGATTCGTGATGACAGCTGCCTTGGGCATTCCCGTGGTGCCGGATGTGTAGATGTAGAGTAACTTATCCTTCGGCGAGCTCTCCCGATTATGGCTTAGCGGCAGCGGCTGTTGTGCCTCGAGAGCGTCGTAAAGTTCGATGGCATTGGGCAACAGCTGCTGCCCCTTCACATCCGTATACTGATAGGTGTCCAGTTCAAGTGGTGGCAGATTCAACAGCACATCGCTCAGCTCGCTGCCAACGATCAGAGCACGAGCTTTGGCCACTCGGATGCTGTGCAGCAGCGAATCCCCTCGCAGGTGTGAGTTTATCAGTGCTGTTATCACCCCCAACTGGCTGAGACCCAGCCAAAAGCAGGTGTACTCCACTCGCGTCTCCATTAACAGTGCCACGCAGTCGCCGCGTTTCAGGCCACGCTGCTGAAAGTATCCTGCCACACGCTGACTGAAGAGCAGCGCCTGCGAGTAGCTCAAGCGCCGCTCGTCCATCACAAAACATATCTTCTCCGGCTGGTGGTGTGCCTGCTCCTCAAAGCAATGCGCCACGGTGCAGCCAGTGAGATCTTTGCGCAGCAGATACAAATTTAAGGCCACAAAACGATGCATGGCCCTGAAAGAAAGAGAGCGAGAGAGTGAGAGAGGGAAAGAGAGGGAGAGAGAGAGAGTGAGTAAATTTTAAGGGGTTTGTCTAATTCAACAAAAATATGTACGAATTATGTTTTAATGATAACTTATTTACTGCTGAACAATCTTATACTCTGAAGTACAAGATATGATTAACTTGGCTATTATTATGGAGAATCTGATGGATAAGGCAAATCGAACAACAAATTTCTGTTATAATTGATATGACTTTTATTTATTTGAGTTAATGACCAACTTAATAATTTAGTATTGTAATCCGCACGCTTGCGATACCGTATAGGTCTGTACTAAACATTATAATCAGTTGTGCTTGCCAGCTTGAACAATATTCGCTTATCACTAAGGAATCTTATGCACTTAGCAAATATCTTATGTTACTTACATCAAATCCCTGCGACAGGTCATCACCAAGGCAAAGACATTTGTTGGATTGCGCAGCATTAGAGCCAAGAGGGCGCCAAGTGTTAAACTGGCCAATGCGCTGTGGCAGCAAAACAGGCCAAAGATAATGCTGCCAACGATCAGAATGCCCAGCCTCGTGGCCAGCTTCTGTTTGAGATTGAGCTCCAGCAATATTTCCATTCTCTTCTCTTCGGGGCTCTCCCTCTGATCTAGTTGCTGCTTACACTCGCTCACTTTCAAAGAAACATTTGCATTATTCAGTATTATTATCGGTGAATGTACACATTTTAGCAGTTAAATGAAATCTAACTCGATGTCGATATTTCACACTCATTAACACTTATGCCTCGTAGTAACGCTTGACTGACACTGACTGGGTCGACCGACCCCGCATAGTATCCATCCACCCAAGACTTCTTATCAGCGTTCCTGATACTGGTTTCTAGCACCACGCATTACGGCACTTTGTATGTGGAAACCCGCTCGGTCTCACTATCAATTCTATGAGTAATTAACATGGTTTAGGTGCTGCTTGTGAAAGGGGATGTGCCATAACGAGGGGGTGTGCATTGACAGACCAGTCATAAAATAGCGTGTGCTGTGATAAGTTGAGAGTACAGTCAAACAACCTATGAAGTACACTAGAAAAGTAGGTGATTGTAAATACACAAAAAGTGGGAAATCCATTCAGCTAATAACAACTCGTTTTGAAATGAATACCCATATTATTATAAATAAGCATACATATTCTCTGTTGATTTTTATCAGAGCATGGCGAATTATGTAAGAGTTTCAGTTTCAGTTTGTTACTCATAAGGCGCAAGTGGCATTGATTTTTCAATTGATCTTCAGTGATATGTGGGTCTCGGAACAAACAATCATATTTGAATAACAAATATTCATTGACAAAACATTTCGAATCAACGTGATTTTGTTAACGACCCTGAAGAATAAATCGTAAATTTATCCACAAGTAGCTAACAAACAAAAAAAAAAAATTAAACAATCGAATTTCTGTTGTGTCAAAATATTCCAATGGCCAAAAGGCTTGCCTTTGATAGGGTTGAATCAACTTACCACTTTCTTTTTTTTATTGGTATCGATGGAAATTAGAGTGTAGTAAACCAGTTAAGGCTTTAGCTAATCCAGTGCAGAAGCACTTAAACTACGGACACCCAGACACGACTTCAAACATCTGAAATCGCAATTTGTTAATTTGCCTTGTGCTCTTATCAAAGAACAGGCAAACAAAAGCATAATAAAAAAAAATAAAGAAAACAGCTGCTTGCACATATGTGATTTCTGATAACAGGCAATTCAGGTGCTATAAGCAAAGGTGAGAACATTGAGGTAAACAGAGAGCATTATAATCTAGATATTTATAATTGCTTACTCTCCCTTTGTTGTTGATACATTTGTACAAAGGGAATTAACATAAATTTGCTGATTTTTTAATAATTGCTGCTTAAGCCAGTAATGACAATATTAATGCGATTTAACTGTACATGAGGGTTAAGGGCTATCATGTGACAACAACAACAACAACAACAGCAACAGCAACCACAACAAAAATAGAAGCAGCGGTTATAGCAACAGGCGCCTGGCAAAGTTCATTGCTACTGCGGAGATTCCATTTGTGGCAGGCACTGCACAGTGGCCCAGAAATGATTGTTACATCATAGCTTTTAATCAACTTTTGTAATGTATTTAAATTCTGATCATCAAAATGCATAAAATATAAGTTTTCTCTTGAATATAAATACATTTTTTATCCCACATTTTATTATTTGTGATTGACGCGTGTTCCACTGTGCGCTGTGTGTCAAGCATAAATATGAATGTGTTTTTTGCTTATATATGTACATATTCAATTATATATGTATGGTTATATGTGTGTCTGTGTGTGTGTCTTGGCATCAAAGATACGGACCGGGACCTTGACTTATTTCGTATGCAACGCACAAAACGTTAAACGGTTCTACACGCGTTTGGTTCACTCAACTAACTTGGCTTACAACATGGACTTGGTTGATTTTGCCTGCCTGTGATTGTTGGTTACGTGGGTCTGACACTGACTTTGGCTCCAATTCGTTAGCATTGCAGCACACACAACTACAGATACAGATACAGATACAGATACATATGCATATGCATGCAGGCAAGCGGCCAATTCACTTTTTAGCTGCGGCCTGTGCAATGCAGCTCTCAAGTTTTCAATTTTCAAGTTCTCGCAATTTCTCGCATATATTAATCAATTGGCATACTTTTTGTACAAATAAATGCCACAGCAACCAGATTCACAACAACTGCAGAGCGATCGACGAAACAAGACGAGACGAGACGAGTTCTAATCGACAGCAACAACTAACAACAACTGATCGTTTTCTGCCGGCTCTGTTTATTTATCAGCCATTAAGAACAACTGACTGAGCACTGAGAGTTACGCTGGAGATCAAGAGCGTAAGCATATTCAACTGAGAGAGCATTAGAATTATCAACAGCTCTCTAGCAATCACATCCCCCATAGAGAAACAGGTTCGGTTCAGGTCTATGATAAATTAAAAAGCATTGTTGAGTTGATTGAAAATTTTTTGACTTGATTGCTGAACTGTTGGGTTCAGCTGGGAAAATAATAATTAAAATAACTTCTTATGTCTTTTAGAGAGAAAAACTTGAAATCATAAATATTAAATATCTTTACAAAATGTTTTTTATAAAAGAAAAATCAAATCATATTTAAATTAAATTTTTAAATTTAATTCAATTTGCCTCTTACTTTAAGATGGCGCTGAATTGTTTTTTACCCTTTTAAGACATTGGTACAATTTGTACCCCACAATAATAATAATGAGTTTCATCAAGTTTTTGGAAATACATCTCAAACTCATTCTGGTATTTATAATACTTTTTAGGCTTCTTGTGGCAAACGTATTAACATATTCACCATAGCCGGCCAATAACAGATTTAATGGAGCTGTTAACAAGCTGTTAAAATTAAATCCAGAAGCAAAAGTTCGAATTTTTTTAATTAAACACACTTGCCCCATAGCCAAATACAAAGAAAAACAATTTGCAGCACCCAAAATAAATTCCAATGTTGAAATAAATTAACATAAAGCCGGGCGGCAGTCTCAGCAGCTGCGCAGTCGACGGCGCCGTCGTCGGGTCGTAGCTGTCAAATGCCGGCAGGCGAAAATATAAAAAATATATGTGCATACTTTCAGGCGTGGCGCGTATAAAAAATGTGTGCATACTTTTTGGCAGTTTTTGAGTTATAGACGGTGAGCAGAGTGAAACCAGTGGCTGTGTGTGTGTGGGAGCAGTTAGTTTGATTGTGTGTGTGTGTGTGCCTGTAATTGACACATGTTACGCTCACAAAAGCGGCAACGGCAATGGCAACTTGCGTACTAACTGCGCCTCTGTTTCGATCTGCCCCAACCCGCCCCCCGCCCATTCTCTGCCGTTCCAGTCAAATCGTTATTATCGACAATGGCGCCGCCAAAAACACACACATTCTCGCACACCCGCACACATTTACACTCACATACACATGGGGCACGCACATGTTATTCACTGCTGCTGGCTGCTGCTGCTGCTGCTGTTGCTGCTGCACAGCCTTCAAATGCAGGCAACCTCAGTCAACTTTGTTTGTAGCCGGCAAAAACAAAAACAAAAACACACACATACGAAGTGAGAGAGAGAGAGAGTAGACAAGCCACTTGCTTGCTGATAACGTTAACGTCAGCTGTGCGGCCCTTTTGCATGGTCGAAGGGGGTGGTGGCGGATTGTGGGTGTTTTGGGGGGCACACGTGAGCACCCGGACTTGGAGTCGTGCGCAGGCAAGCGTCAAACGTTTGTACCTTGCCCCATTTGGCCGCCCCCAGGCGACAACGTGAACCCCAACCTTTCCCCGCCCTTTCCCCTCTTTCTCTCTCACTCTCTCTCTCTCTCTCTCTTTCGAATCACTGCTGCTGCTGCTGTGCTTGGCATTTGTTTGTGTTGTCAACAAAAGTTTCTTTGAAATCAGTAACAGATGTCGATTGAAATGGCACAATTGCTGCTCGCGTCGCTGCCAGCGTCGACTGCGACTCCGACTGCGACTCCGACTGCGACTGCCGCCTGCTGATGGCTGCCTTCTGCCAGTTTCTGTGAGCAGCTGGCGGCTGTTGTTACTGCTGTTGCTGTTGCTCCTGCTGGTGGCTGCCACTTATGATGAATATTTTTGTGGCAGACACACTCACACACACACACACACACAAACACAAGCAAAAACAAGGCGAGATTCCGATTTTGCCAGACATCGCATATTGTGCGCTAGTTGCTCGGTATTTTAATTAAAATTTCCCGTTCAAGTTTTAATGTTAATGCAATTTACCCAATCGAAGCCCAAAGACAATGACAATGGTCAAATCTTAACAGATGCCAAAGCTTCCTTTATTGTTCGCAGCCATTGAGTAGATCTCTCCACAGGCTATATTCATACAAAAGCCTAGCTAAATAAACTCTAAACAGAGTTGAATAAATTTTAAATCACCTTTTTTTTGTTTAGCAAACACATGTCTAACTTATATGCGCCCAGTTTATTTGTATTCAAATCTAGAATATATACTTGAAATAACAAAATTGTGCACCTTTTCAACTAACTCTCCGCAGCTTTGTCATAAGTAATGGCAATTAGAAGCGCATTTAATATGGACAATTCAAAATGTTGAATATAAGTTCGAAGTTTACTTTCCATTACAGGGTATTCGAAGGTAGTCAAAACTTTCAAAATGCGTCTCTTGTCTTTGGTCGGTTGAGAAAGGGGGATAAAGTGCTGTTATTGCCGTTGACAACATGTTCAAGTCTGTGGCTGGCTGAGCTAAGCTGTGGCTGCTGGCGATAACAAACGATAACTGCATGTTAAATAGAAGCTAACGAACGGTAAGCGGAGCTAGGACTGAGGGATGGGGTTTTGGAGGATAGTCGGGAACAAACAAAACGTTGGCATATGCTGCTGGCCAAAGGCAAGCATCCAGATGAAGCTGATGCTCCCATTCGACTGGACGTGCAGCTATTTGAATATGCACTCGACGGTCGCCTACCCCTTCTCACTCTCTCTCCTTGTGTAGTCGGAGCTGGCTTTAGAAAATCACTCAGGTAGCAAAATGCCAGCATCATCAGCATCATCATGATGGGCATGGAGCAACGGAGCACCCCAGCACCCAGACCCAAGTCCAGTGAAGGGTTGCAAAAAAGCGCACAGCAGTTGCAGACAAAAGCAAAGTTAAGGCAAGCACAGCCTGAAGCGTCTACAAATGTGTGTGGGTATGCGTATGTGTGTGTGTGTGTGGCGCAGCCACAAGCCATGTGCATGTGTGTGTGTGTGTGTATGTGTGTGTGTGTGTGTGTGTGTGTGTGTGTGTGCAACAAATGCTGTGGACCCTAAAGGGCGATGCTTTGCTAACGAGCTTTTGCTTGCTTGCAATGCGACAGCAGCAGGTGTGCGAAACACACACCACCACACACACACACACACGCACACACACATTCACACTCGCAAATGGCACAGCTGAGTGACGATAATTGAAATTTCATCACAGTAGTTTGTGGTTTTGTAGCACACTCACCCCCCACACACACAAACACACACACACCCACCCACGCACAACATTCCCCTGCCCACACTAATGCGCAAATCATGGCTGCATTTTTGTGTTGCCTGCTTTTAGGCTGCAGCTTCGCACAGAGTGATGGAATCGAATTTGTTGCAATCAGTTTATGTTTGTTTTCTTTCTTTTTTGGTTTAAAACACTTTATTTCTTGGGTTTCTTTTAGCCTTTCTTTGTAGTTGTAACATTTACTTTATGTTCTTTTTTTGCGCCTTTTTCTTTTGGTTTTCATTTGCTTGTTTAAGGTTAAAGTACAGTTAAATACGTGTGGTTGTTGTTTAGAAATACAATAAATACTAATTAATAAATTAAACACATACATATATATAATCAATAAATTAGCCATAATGATAGCAATAATAATAGCTCGTAATAATTATAATATTTTGTATAGGTAATAATAATAATAATAATAATAATAAAAACTACTATGTTCAGTTTAAGTATTCGCTTCTTCTGCAACTCCTTTTTGGGCTGGGTCCTAATTACTACTTACAACTTTGATTTTTTCTTCTTCTTTATTTGTATATATAAATTTGCCTTTAAGATAGATATTTTAATAAATAATCTTTAATGTGGTGCAAATTATATATATGTATATTTTTTTTGTATTTTTTCGCTATTTTTTTAAGTGCTCACACAATTTATAATTTAATTACTCATTTAACAGTATTTTTTGTATACTACTTTTTTTCTTTATTTTTTTTTAGTATATTATGAATGCTGAAATGCAAAAAGGAATTGAGTGTCAAATTACATTTCTATCTTGTGTTTACTTGAAGTATCTTTAGGTGTGCATTTAGAAAACTATTTGGATAATGCTGACAATGTCTCTTCCCCTATTTTTCATTTCTTTTTTTTTTTTGTTTATTTTTTATTTTTTTTTTATTTTTGGTTAAGTTTTTCTTTAGTTGAACTGTGTAATTATATATTGTAGGTTTAATTATAATCGTAGTGTTTATCATATCGCTTCCATTTAATTTGACTAGCACAAGTACTTCTTCTTGGGTTTCATCATGCGAATGCGTCATTTGGAGCCCAATCCATTGGGCACCAGGGCACTGGGCGTCCCAGCACTGACAGCAACAGCACCACCACCGCCAGCAACACCGCCAACCGTAGTGCCACCAGCTGCCACAGCAGCCGCTTCACGTGCGCCGGCAGCAGCTGCCTGTAGGTGGGCGCTAGCTGCAGCTGCCGCCGCTGCAGCTGCTGCTGTTGGCGTGGGCGGTGATCGGGTGGAAATGGCGCTCCTCAATCCACTGGCGCTTGCCGAATGCTGCAAATGCTTGGCACTCAGCTCGGTGGCACGTGAGTTGCCGCAAACCTTTTGCACACAGAGACAGAGACAGAGATTTGATTTAGTAACAGTGAATCAGGGACAGCACTTTAAAGTGCTGCTTAACCCACCTGGTGATGGCTATCCCAATCCCTGTATTGACACGAGGCACTGCAATAGCGAGCCATGTTGCAGCCGGAGCAGGTTTCGGTGGCCTTGCGGCCGCAATTCCAGCACTGCTGTTGCAAATTGCTGCCCTGCAAATGCCAAGAAATGTTTATTTAAATTGTTATTAATTCATTATATTTTTTGGTTGGCTGTTTGATTTGGACTTGTGATGCAGAAGTATTGTAAAATGTTACTCACATTCTGTGCGCTGGTTATGGATGGTGACTTGTTGTCCAGATCGCGCTCGCCACTGGAGTGTCGACTCATCTCCATGAAGAACTTTTCCATGCGCAGTCGCTCCTGTGTCATGATCTCCGCTGCACGCGTCTCGGCGGCAACAACGGCACGTTGTATCTCAATCACAGCCTGTCGCTTGACCTGATTGCCACAAATAAATATTGTAGATATATATGCATGATATATAATGTGAGAGTAAACCGACCTGTGTGACTGCATCCTCGGCATTCCGCTTGAATTCGGCGACCTTCTCCTCGGTCTGGCGTCGCAGCTCGGCCATTGCAGCTGGTGTCAATTCCTGGTTGCTGTTGCTGCCGTGCTGCGGCTCAATGCCACGCTGTTGCAAGATGGTTATCGCTCGCTTTGTTTTGTCCACCATGGCCGAGATGCAATTGAGCATGGTGTGTATATTCTTCCATTCTTCCTCGCCACCAGCAGTAGCAGCACCACCACCACCACAAGCACCGCCGCCGCCACCACCACCACCACCACCAGGTGGAGCGTTGCCACCGCCGCCTCGTGCCACCTGAGGCGGTGCATGCCGGGGCAGCTCGCGCTCATCGCGCTGCATAAAACCGCCAGCATCGCCGGCGGCAGCAGCAGCTGCAGCTGCAGCGGCGCTATAGTCAAAGGCGAGCATTGAATGAGCTGGCGCCGGATTGGTATGCATGGCCAGGCGTTTGCTGGGGGGCGCATAGGAAGCCCCTGCTGCCATATAATCACTCCACTCCTGCAGGCCATTGTGTGCGGCACTGTTGTGCCCCTGCTCCATCATCGAGTCTGAGGAGCGACGCTTGAACAGTGCACCACTGTTGCCATTCGATGGCGCCTCCAGCTGCACAAAAATGTCGGCGAATTCGGCGCTATGTGGCTGCAGTTCCATGACGGCCTGCTCATTGCTGGTGACATATTGCAGCGCCGATTGATTTGTGGCACGCGACAGGGCGAGTATCTCACGTTGCATGAGCGTCACGCTATTCTTGAGCAACGGCATCACATATGGACGCAAGGGCAAATTTATGGCCTCCTGCAGCGCCAGACGAAATTCCTCGAGGGAAATGGAACTGCTGCAGAGGGAGAGGATTAGAGCCCGCACCCGTTCGCTCACTTCCGGCTGGCCGAGTTCCTGTGCGAACTGCAGCAACGAGCCGAGGAATTTTCTCAGCTTGCCAAGCAGACGCGCCTGCTCCACATGTGCAGCGGCTGCGGCGGCGGCGGCAGCAGCGGCCGCCAATGTTGCTGCATGTTGTTGCTGGGCGGCCGCTGGCGTTGGCGATGTTGCATTGCTGCCATTGATAACGGGCGAGGCGCTCGCATTACGCTGCGGTCGCTGCTGCTGCTGTTGCTGCTGTTGTTGTTGATGATGATGTGGCAGCGATGTTGGCGGCGAGTGTGGTGATCGTGGTGCAGCCACCAAGTTGCGTGCCAGCTCTGGCGGTGAATCCGGCGGTGTGCGGCACAGTCTATCTCGCTCTCGTTCTCGTTCACGCTCACGCTCTCTCTCTCGACAGCCATTGCTGGCTGTGTCTTTGCTGCTGGAGGAGGAGGAGGAGCTGGAGTTGTTGGATGAGTTGTTGGAACACTTGTCGCCGTTGCTGCTGCTGCTGTTGCTGCTGCAGTTGCTGCTGCTGCTGTTCGCTGTGTTAACGAAAAGGAAGCTCGTTAGTAAGTTCACAATAAACAAGAAACAGCGAGACTAAAAGAGAGAGAGAGAGAGGCAGAGAGAGAGAGAGAGAGAGGGAGAGAGCGAGAGAGAGAGCGAGAGAGAAAGAACAAGTGAAAAGGACAAGCTTAGACAGGATGTGCAGGCGAAGCGCATTACAAATGCATTAGTAACTGCTTGCCACATCAGCCATGCCACAAATACCATCCTACACTATTTGTACATGTATATGTATACATATACACACATATGTTTATATATATATATTTATATATATATAAACTTATATATATGTTTCGGTTGTGACCACAACAAGCAACAGCACTTGTCCGCTTCACTCGCCGTTGGGGCATTAACAAATTTGTTTGAACATGGGAAATAAATTAGCAAACATTTTTGGCTGCCATTTGCCAGGCTACAACAGCCAACTGGCTGGCTAACAGCGCACCCAAAAGACCAGCCAAGCAAAGTAATTCAGCCGCCTGACGCACTAATTGCAGCACCAAGCGCCATGGGGCATGAGGCATGGGGCACGGGGTTTTGGGGTTAGGTTTGGTCGCAACGTGCCTGCTGCCGACGTTGGGCTCTGATCCTGCTGCCAAAAGCGCCACACTCGACAGTAGCTCAAAAATGAAAAGCTTAACGGAAAAGCCGCAACGCGCAGATGGACGGGACTCAACTGTGATGCTGGGTGGATGGATGAAGCGCACAGTGCGGAGGATTAATCCAGGGCTGTCAGGCAACAAATGAAAAAGGAAATGTTTTCGAACTGCTGGCAAGTAGCAAGTAGCAACGATTTTCCTTACATTTCAATGGTTGTGAAAAGCTTTTCGTTGGTTAAAAATGCAAAAAAATATTTAAGTGAAATTTCCCTCGAATTTTAAACACATTTAAGGCAGATTTTGTTGCCGTATTGTTGAATTTATTTTAAGTTAATAATTTTAATTTTTTATTATTTTTTTTCGAAATATTGTTAAAATACTTCGAAAGTTTGCCAAACAGTTTCTTAAATATATTTTATGGGTTGTTTATATGTGCTCACTTCCACTTGGCGCATAATGTCAGTTTGTTGAACTTCAGCAATATTTAAGTATTATCTTAAAATCATTTTCGCCAAAGAATCGTTTAAGCATTCAAGTCTATATCTAATTTTGTTCAATTCTCTATAATTACGACTGGTTGTAAAATGTTCTGAATTGGAAATAGGTTGGCAAATGTTTTTGTCGCCTGTTTCGCATTGGGGACCAAACACACACAAAACTTTGTTTGCCCAAGCTAATGGAAATTGTATCTATGTGTGTGTGTGTGGGTGAATGCGTTGGCTGCTGTGTGGGGTTGGTGATGAGGAGTGCAAATGTTGCCACTGCTGCTGACGATGACGATGTCGACGTTGAAGGCAGCTAGTCGATGTTGCTGCCGCTGCTGCTGCTGCTGCTGCTGCTGTGGCTGCTGCACAGTTTGCTTTTGTGATAATGATTGTGGATACAGCTGCAACTGGCTGTGTTTTCACAGCCATTCAGGCACGCCAATCGAAGGGACACAAACACACACTCACACATACACACACACACACACGCACACATACATACACATCAAGATATGTATGTAGAGCATACAGAGTGCGAGTTGGACGCATCACTCAACTGAGTTGGCGGCGGCTTATCAAACGCCAAACATAGACAATGATGGATCACATGATGCCGCCGCCGAGCTCTGTAATTGGCTGTTATGCAAAAAAAAACTGCAAAACAGATGAGAACAAATAAAAGAGAACCAAGTGTCGCACACTCTATGTATCTGTATCTGTGTTTGTATCTGTAGTTGTATCTATCTATTCAAGCTGAGCTCAGTATCTAACTGGCTGGTGTACAATTGTAAAATATTGCAGTTGGCTGAGGCTTAAAAGTTTTGCTCGGACCCACAAAAACCGCAACTGACCCAAAGTTCTGCCCCCAAGAGTGATAGCACAGGGCGGGATGGTGTTTGGGAGGTGGTTGGTTGGTTACCAGCTGACCAGCTGTGACTGGATACGAAATATGTTTCGTCCACGAAAAACTATTTACGAAAATTTTGTGTTGACAATTCACATATTTTCTAAAACATAATGTTGGCAATTTTCTGAGTCTGTAAGTGTGTGTGTGTGTGTGCGTGTGCGGGGTAGGGGGCGTGGCAATGCGGCATTGTGGGAGACTCAACGGCTGGCGCAACATCAACATCATGAGTGAGCTTCAAAAGCAGCAGCAGCAGCAGCAGCAACCATCGATTTAAGGTTACGTATACGCAGCATGGGCCAGTGTGCAGTCTTTGTGTGTGTGTGTGTGTGTGTGTGTGTGTGTGTGTGTGTGTGTATCTATGTGCGGGCAACAGAATTTGCACAGCTGCGTCCCATAGATTGCAGTCGAGCGCACAAAACGAAACGTTGGCAAGTTTAGTTAGTGTTGTTGCTGCTGCCATTGTTGTTGTTGCTATTGCTGTTGCTGTTGATGTTGCTGCTGTTGCTGGCATAGTCATTTGGGAAAACAATCATTTTGGCAAATATTCATCATGTGCTGTTTGTGATTATCATCATCAGCAGGCGGCCATAATGAAGTTGCTACTGCTCTTGCTCTGGTTGCTGCTACTGCTGCTGTGGGCGTCTCTGCAACACACAGCAAACATTTGTTAAACAAACTTGTTTTTTTTTTTGTTCTGATTCTTGTTTTTTTTTTCTTTTTTGAATAGCTCCCAGTTTTGAATGCTAATTAGAGAGCATCGTTTTATAGAATTTAAGCGCCTTAAATGCAGAGCCCACACACACACACGCACACACACACATACTGGGCCTGGGAATTGGCGCAGCAAGCGAAACAGGTACGCACACAGCAGCAACAAGACTACAACAACTATATCAGCAACAGAAAAACCAACAACAACAACAACGACAACAACAACAGCAGCGAGCAGCAGCAGCAATCAAAGCAAAGCACACCCAATTCACCCGCCCCTAAAAGCGGGCTACGCTTTTTGCCTATATGCGGGCTGTGGCTGTTGCTGATTTGGCCACCGCTGCTGCTGCTGCTGTTGCTGATGTTGCTGCTGGGAACGCCAACAGCGGCTGTTATTTTTTGGGCTAACCTCCGAAATGGCACAAAAAGCGAGAGAGACACAGACGGAGAGATGGAAATGGAAAAAACTTGTGGCCATTCGATACCGCACACACAAAATTTAACTATGGGCTGTGGTCCCAGCGAACAGTTGAAACCAACAAAATAAGTTGTTAAACTACAACAAGCAGCAGAAGCCAGCTGCTGGAAGCGACTGCAAAATCAGAGTACGTCATTGAATGGTATATAGATAGATAGAATATATTAATCGATTGAATACGGTTCCAATTAACTGCAGCAAATCAGTTTTTATTTATTGTGTTCAGTAAAATTTCTTAATATTTGTTAATAAGTTTTAATGACAAATGAATTTAATGACAAATGAGTTTTAAATTTGATAATCTATTGGTTTTAATTAAGCTTTGACATTTACAAACGAGAAATCAATAAAACATTAGGCTTCTCTTCCAGGTAAGTCTATAAGAAATCATTAACAAACTACTATTTAAGAATTATTAAGTTGTTAAGTTATATCTACTATCCAATTCAATAGAATTGAATGTATACACAAATTAATACTTTATTCTGCACCAAAGAGAAGTTAAAAAACTGCTATTCCTCAAACTTTATCTATCTCTCTCACTCTCTCCCTCTCTCTCTCTCTTGTCCCAAATATCTTGGTCTGTTTTGTTGGTTTTTGTTTTTGGTAAACACTCACACTGTTTCACACCTACACACGCACACACACAGCTGCTGGCGTTCACACCATCAATCGTAGTGCCTGTCGCTTGGTTGCACTTGACGGTGCTTATGCTTCCCAAACCCAAACCCAATCCCCGCTCGCAAGTCCCAATTAAACGCCTTAATGTATGCCCTGCCCATTTGGATTCCCATTCAGATACACATTCCCGATTCCCAATTGCCTTGACGCTGTGCGCCCTGCCCCATTCGCATATGCTTTGTCCACAAATATGCCACTCACCTTTGAGCCGTCGACTAATTGCAGCCGCGGTTGCTGCTGTGTTTGCTGCCGCCGCCGCCGCCACTGCTGCTGCTGATGAGGCCGCTGACGAGGATGACGCGGATGAGGCAGCTGTTGATGTGGCAACTGCGACCGCTGCCGCTGCTGCGGCCGCCGCGTCGTATGCGTCCTTGTCGGTAATCTCCTCCTTAATTATCGCTTTTCCATCAAGCGCCATCTGGAAATAGTAGTCGCAAATTAGTTGGAGAAATTTAAACAACCAATCTGATGTTGCTGTTGCTGTTGTTTTTGGCCCCACCTTCAAAAGTAACAATGGCAACAGCAGCAACAGCGGTAACAGCAACAACAATCGCGATTGTAAGCCCCGCAACAATTTGTAATTATAAGCCAGGTAAACAACCTGCACAGGTTCCCATGCGTTGAACGAAAACATCAAGTGACAAAGTTCTCACATTATGATTTCAAATTATTTGATTTCAATTTGATTAAATTGTTTTCTGACATGCAAATTGGGCGCACAGGAACCTTGAGTTCCTTGTTGTATCTGAGTCCTGACATTTGCTGCACGATGGTTTCGGTATGTGTCTGTGATTGGCCTGGGACCGCGCCTCATTAGGGGCAGCTGGAGCCCACAATTGGAAGGCCCATTACTTGTGCGTTCAAAATTACTCATTATTAATTATTATTATCTAAATGATTTAATTTAATTTTTATTAATGGTTGGCCTTGAGCATTCAAAAGTTATAAATATTCCCACATATCTAATTTATTTCTAGAATATCTAATTTTTGTTAATGGAATTTTTACCCACAAATTGGATTCAATCAACCAATTAAAAATGTATCAACCGAACGATTACTGATACGAAAGCTATATGATATAGTGAACAACAAAATATGTACACCCACAATGGGGTCGCAGCCGTCTTTTTGACGACAAAATGTTACCACCCTCTGCCAGGATGGGTAGTTAAAAGCTTGCACTTTATAAGTGGATTCTTGTTTATTGCCTAGTCTAATCAGGTCAGGGAAGTAGAAAAGGGAACTATTACAATATCAACGATCTAATGACGTATTTTCAACACACATGCAATTTACGTTATATGATCGCTAATGAGTTCTGTCAATGATAAAATAGTTGTGGGAACTTTCCTCTGACTTGCCGTGCTAAGACTTTCGACAGATAATGTTTGATAATGCAATATTATAAATATTTAGATCAAATTAATATAATGTTCTATTGCATTAAAGAGATACAAATTCCATGGCTAATAAGATTTTCAATGGAACCGCTGTCCCAATCGAGACACTTCTTTAATGGAGCCCATTTACAGTTCGACCCTCTGGTCTTTCAATGCATTCTTCTCGCACAAACAAGCACACGCAATCAGGCACACACTCGCTACAACTGCCGATTTTCAACACGACTGGCATGAAAAACATTCAACTGCCACTTACCACCCATTTAAGCAAACCCACTCCCCTATCAACCCCACCCACTGCTACCCCAACAAGCATTTCCATTCACCCTTTTGGCACGCACTTGCTCATGTTCATGTCCGGTCAGCTTGGCATGGGAGAATTTGTTGATTTTTATCACTAAAATATGTAAATACCTGGGCGAGCTGTGGGAGTTTGTGCAGCTTGTCGGCTGCATAAACAAAAGCGTAAAAGAACACAAGAGCACAGTGGCAAAAAAAAAAGAAGAAAAAGAAAACGACATAAAGGAAATTTTCATTCATGTTTTCGATCAATCTCCGGTATGCCCCCCGCAACGCCCCCTGCCAACCGCCTGCTTGAGGTGTAAAAACAGTTTTTTTTGTTGGTTGTTTTTTTTTGGCGCAATGTTTAAAGTCAATCGTCGCACTAGGCAATATTTACAATAGCCAAGAAGAGGGTATATTACAGTGAGAGTGCGAGAGAGAGAGAGAGAGAGAAACAGACAGTGGGAGAGAGAGAGAGAGAGAGAGAGAGAGCAGTGAGGCGGACAGCTGTTTCGCATCAGGCAAATTACTAAAAATGCTGCAAATGAAATTCTATTAAAAACAAACACTTGACACGCAGCTGCCGTTTTGCCAAAGTGCCGACAAGAGCCCGTTGCTGGGGGGAGGGGAGTGGAGATTGTGGGTTCAACTAATGACGGATCCAGCCGGCATATGGCGTCTATAACACTTGTCAACTGGCAGCCAGCAGGCATTCAGAAACTAACAAAGCGAAACATGCGTGACAAGCGGCAACAACAAGTGTTTTGTGTGTGTGTGTGTGAGTGCCGTGCGCCAGGTGAGTGTGGGCGGTGGGTGGTGGTGGGAAGGTGCTACATTTTTGCCCTGACTCACTTAATAGCTTGGCTGGCTGGCGGGCCGGCTGGCTGGCTGGGTGGCTGCTCGGCTGGGAGCAGCTGCTTAGCAAAGGCACAGCAACAACAACAGCGGCAGCAGCAGCAGGCTATGACGAATGAATCAAATGTCAGCAACAGCAGCAAAAGCAGCAGCAACAGCAGCAGCAGCCGTGTTTTCCTCCCTCACCCAATCCCCCTTCTTGTCGTCGCTCAAGCAGCTGTCGCCTGTCGGCGCCAGCAGGCGTCTAAGGCTTCAACTTGAGTTACTTTTGCCCTCTTCGTCGCTCGCTCAACCCCCGCAAAGCACCACACCACACCACGCCCAACACCCAGCTGCCCAGGCAGGCACTTCAAAGCGCCTTCGGTTTCAGCCAAAATGGAAAATGTCGCCCGCAGAACTTTTGCCACAAAACTTGAGAGGGGCAAAAGCGGATGGGCGGTGGATGTGGTGCGGGTGGTGCGGGTGGCTTACTCTCGTTGGCAACGGCTGCTGGTAAAATTGGCTAAAAGAAAAAGTAATTATTTAAACGTGGGGTGCACGGGGCGTGGCAACTATTAGGCTAGCAATGACAAATTAAAAGCAACAGTAGCAACAACAGCAACAGGAACAACTTGCACATAATTTTCAATTAGGCTCGACACAAATCATAAAAAATTCAACGACATTCATTTAATTCGTGTAAAAAAGGGCAAAAGCAGCAGCGCAATAGCCATATGGCTGGCTGGACACCAAAGTATTTTATACTTTTATCCCTTTTGCTAACAAAAACACACACACACACACACACACACACACATACTTAATCGGAATCGGAAGCAGGAGCGAGTGCAGAGGCAAAGGCAGCGGCAGAGGCAGCGGCAGAGGCAGGAGTTGTGGCAGAGTTAACGAAAAGGCGCGCCAACTGTAATAACAACAACAACAGCAACAACAATAACTGTGAAGGGTTGCTTCCTGGGGTTGTGGGTATTCCTATACCCTGCATACCTCACAAACGGGTGGCAAAGATGTGCAAAACAATGTAAAAGACGCAGAAGCGAGGCATCAAATACATTCATGATCGGAACGACGAGACACAATTTTGTTGTATATAGAAGAGCTACGAAGAAAGCATGCCAAGTACAGGTAGAGGGTATCTACTCGTCCAGAACACTTACGTGTTGGGTTTTGTATTTTTGAGACTTTGGGGTTTGGGACTCGTTGGTTGAAATCACAGCACAGCTGCATGTGCTTTAGCTGTAAGCTGCCAGTTCACGTCCTCGCTTCGTGTGTGTTTGTGTGTTTGGCTGTTTGTGTCTTTGTATGGGTGTGTAAGTGACAGCCGCGTGGACGAGTCCAGTTCACACACACACACACATGTGCACACATGTGCACACACAGTCCGGCTTTCGTGTGTGCCTCTGCGGACTGCGTCATTATGCACAAGTGGCGCCGGCCGCCAACGCCGCCTGGAAGAGATTACTGGCGACGACACCTGTGCAACAGCTACAACAATATCAACAACACTAACAACAACAACAACAACAACAACAACAACAACGGCAACGGACACATTCAGACAATAGGAGTGATTCCAATGTGTGTGCGTGCTTTACAGTAAAAAGTTTTTTGCAACTTGCTACGTCAGCTGCTTCATTCCACACGAAGCTACAAATGTGAGTGAAACGCGCTGCCAGAGAAGTTTGTGGCAACCAACAGCAGAACACAACAATAAACAACTCAATAATTGCCTATCACAATTTAAATCAAACTAAATTTGAACGATTTATTTTATACAAAACAGATCGGCATCGATAGATGATCTTGGTTAATTAACTATTTAGTTTAACTAGGAAAAAATTTACTCGTTCTTATATAATAGTCGATCTTGTGTATTTTTTTTTTAATTCCAATTACTTTTAAGAAACTGAGCAGAAGATTTAAAATGTTATAAATGAATATTGCACGTAAAACATGATCTAAAACATTAGAATTTGCTATCAAATTTACTATCAATTTGAGAACTACGTTGCACCTAAACGTATATTTATACAAATAATAAATAATATTAATTCAATCAGCTCACATAATTAATGCGCTATTAAATGATTAATGCTTGCAACAAAAAAGTTTAATTTTTTTAAAGTTAATTTTATGGCTTTTCGAGTAACCCTCGCCAGATGCTGCTGAACGTCTGTTTGCCCACAGCAACGTGTGTGTGTGCCACTGCAACGTGCCGCATCATCGACGTCATTTTAAATTACATATCAGACAAACACACACTGTCAGCATCAGCATCAGCAGCAGCAGCAGCAACAATAGCAGCATCAGCAGCAGCAGCAGCAGCAGCAACAATTTTGCTTTAGTCACCGCACGTGTGTCTGTCGCCTCTGCTTACTTCCATTCCCTCTGGCTCTTTCTCTGTGTGTGTGTAAGTGTGTGTGTGTGTGTCAGGCATAATAAGATAATGGCGTGTCACAGCGACCAACAACAGGACAGCAACAACAATGACAATAGCAGAAACAGCAAAAGCAGCAGCAGCAGCAACAGCAGCAGCAGGAAAAACAGTTGAGCGAGTGTCGCGCTTAATCGGCTTTATGGTCTGTTTTATTTCCGATATGAACTGTTTTATGTCCCGTCTGGCCATTAACTAGCCAGTCCAATCCAGTCCAATCCAGACCAGTCCAGTTGGAGTTGTAGCTGTTGTTGTGAGTGGCTGCAGCTGCAGCTAGAACATTTGGCAGCCACAGAATGCGACTGTTTGCCACATGTTGCCAACCAGCATTTCAATTATGCAGCTGTTGCTGCTACTCCTGCTGCTGCTGCTGCGGCGTCTGTGGCTGCTGCTGCTGTTGCTGTTGCTGCAAATGCAATTTTCAAATGCAACGAGGTCCCGTTGCTGGACAATTGAAGATTTTCCAGCTGCGTTTGGTTGTTTTTTGTTATTGCTGTCGTTTTTGTTATTCTGATTGTCTGATTGGAAAAGCGTTTTCAGTTAGTGAGCGGCACGCAGCACGTGCCGCATTTGTTATTGCTGAATGCCTGCCGCCAGTTGTTGCTGCCTTCTGTTGCTGCTGCTTCTGCTGTGGCTGATTGCTTGTGCAGCCAAGTTGTCTGCAACAGTCGTGAGGCAAGGAGGTGAAACCTGCGGAATGGGTTTCGGCAACATATGTTGGCACGTGCCATTGAGGCTGACGTTGCTGTCTTTGCCAGGGCTGCACTCGACAGTTGCTGCTGCTGCTGCTGCTGTTGTTGATTGTTGCTGCTTGTGCCGACTGTTGCTGCCGTTTTTCAATTAAAAAATTGCAACTGACAGCAGCGATTGCAGCAGCTGCAGCTGCTGCTGCTTCTGCTGCTGACATAGCACCTGTGAAATGTGCCTTGCTTCTTTCAATTTCTGCACTTTTTTTTTTCTTTTGGGCACATGCTAAAATCAATGCAACAACGACAGCAACACATGCCAGCAACAGCAGCAATGCCAGCAACTTTTGGGGCAGTAACAGCAAAAATCTGTTGCCGGCACTTGAGCTGCAGCTCGAACAACTGCGCTATGACAAGTTACAAGACGCAAGCAATGAAAGAGAGGGGTAAACCGAAAGACAGAGACAGAGAAAGATAGATAGAGAGAGAGGGAGAGAGAGAGAGAGAGAGAGGGGGGAACACGAAGCAGTTATACTTAAACTGGCAGCTGTTGCCACTTGGCGGGCGCAGTTTTTCAGTTGCTGCTGTTGCTGCTCCCTTGTACTTTGTCCGTTGCCTGGCATCATCTGCGTTTCATCTGGCGCAAGAAATATTGCGGCAGCTGCGACATTGTCGTCGACGTCGTTGGCTGACGCCCCTTCTCTCTCAATGTATGTGTGTGTGTGTGTGTGTGGGTATGTGTGACAAGGTCAGCGTGTCTGGAAATTGAGGCAGTTGCTGCTGCAAATTCAATTCAAATGTTTTTGGCCCAAAGCAAAACCAGCAGCAGAAGCAGAAGCAGCAGAAGCAGCAGCAGCAGCAGCAACAGCAGCAGACAATTTGGGCGCTTGCCAAGCGGCAAAGAAGCAGAGTGTAAAAGGCAAAAGGGTAAGGGTATTAAAAGTGGCAAAAGGGTATAAGGCCACACTGATGCTGTATCTGCGCTGGACATGCCGTTAGTCGTGGCTGTTTTATATTTTTTATTTATTCTTCCTTCTATGTTATTTTTTTTTTGTTTTTTTTTTTTCTTTTCGACGATGTTTAAAACATAAGAGGCGTCAGTTAAGGCTGAAGGATTGCTGGTTAGTTGAGTGGGCGGTCCGGAGGGGAAGGAGAAGTGGTGCTGGTTGGGCTGACGGTGGTTGAAGAGGATATGTTGAAAATGGCAGGCAACATTATGAAGAAGATGAATGAAATGTGCACTTAGTTTAGCACTCTTTACATCTGTTGAGAGAATGACAGAAAATGGACAACATGACGCATTTCACAGCTGCACATCTTCTTCATCTTTTGGTTAGCAAGTGCATATTGCGAATGCTTTACTGTCTAACTGAATGCATATATTTAACAAAGTGTGCTAGATCTTTGAATGGCTTCTGGGAACTGCATAACAACGATAGATTAAAAAAGTAATATCATCTAGTTTATGATAACTCATGCGAAGTTACTTTTATGCATTGAATTAATCATCCTATTTAGTTGCGCACCATCAAGTAGCAAGCATCCAAATAAAACTGGCCTTCAGCTAATATATCACAGACAGATACATTAATATCTTATAGTTCCCTCAAAATCGAGCCTGAACCCTTGTCATTCAGAGTTGCTTTAATGACTCGAAAACTTAGACAACTCATCATTCGACTGTCGGCAGCTGTTGACCGTTTTATTTATAGATGCTTTATTCAAATGAAAAGTCAGATATATAAAAATTGTTTTCGCTAGTATTAATTATAATACTTAAGAGTAGTACAAATCGACGGCCTTCAAGTTGCAACATGGCAACCTGGTCGCATCCCAGAAGACTGCTTTGAAAATAGTTATATTATCTGTTTTAGTTAAAATCGTTTTAATTAAAAGTCCTTTGAGCTGCTGATGTTTTTAATGCCTGTTATTTAATTAGAACTTTGTTTACCGTGCGAGCATTTCACTTCCCATTTTTATAGTTGTTTTTGTATTCAACACTCTTTTGTCACTTTTTGTTGTTGCAAATCGAGACTGAATTGTTTTTCTACACATGGCGAAATAATTCAACTTTATCTTTGACATTTTTTGGCCCGAAAGCAAGCGATTGTGGTTGGATTCTGTTCAGGTTTCTGCTTTGCGCATTTTTAATAAGCTGCCACTTGCAGCATACGCAACAAAAAATAAATAAAATAAAAATACCGAGGCTAGAAGCAGGTTCAGGTTCAGGATGAGCGAATGGACAAAAAAAAAGCCCCAAATATTTGCTTTTGACTTTTTCGATTAAGCGTGTGCGCACACACACAAGCACACACACACACAAGCACACACACACACACACTTACATACTTGTACACTTGTGTGTGTGTGTGTGTGTGTGTGTTGCTGGGTGTTAGTTGTCGTGCTGTGCGTGACATATTTTGGCGTTTTGTTTGGCTTTGTGCTTTGAGCGGAGACTTGCCAACTGAAAACTGGGTAGTTGTTTGCTGAAATTGTGTTTGTTTGCTGCTAATAAGTAAATTGACTTATTTCCGGTCGCCATTGCCATTTGTCGTCGTGATGTTGTCTCAGCTGCTTAGCCGCCAAACAAAATGGCGTCTCATTAGTCAATGTCGCCTAGGCAGCCAGCACTTGGGCGCCACACCGCCTCTTTCCGGGGGCGTGTCGCTTAATTGCCAAGGTGTGAAAATGGCGTCGACAACTTTATATCCTTGTGGCTGGGTGGGTGAGCAGGCTGCTTGGTCTGGGTTGTCTGGGCCAAGTTTACAGCGCTAATGATTGATTGAGCGCTTGATGGATGGCTGGGCAGGGATTTTTTTCTTTCTGCTTTTGTATTGTGCTGTTGGCGCAGAGCCACATGCCACGTATTGCTTGCCACATGTG
Organism: Drosophila picticornis; assembly: GCA_035043845.1. Classification (NCBI taxonomy): domain Eukaryota; kingdom Metazoa; phylum Arthropoda; class Insecta; order Diptera; family Drosophilidae; genus Drosophila; species Drosophila picticornis. The sequence continues at coordinate 5,724,477 of JAWNMR010000493.1, read as the reverse complement.
ACACGCCGCGCCAAGAAACAGTAGCAGAAGCAGTAGCAGCAGCAGCAGCAGCAGCAGCAGAAAGCATTAAAAAATAAATAGCAACAGCTGCACTTGTCATGTGCATTTCAGTTGGCTGGAATCGACTACCGACTGTCGGCTATTACCTTAATCACTTTGCCCTTTTCACTCCGCACTGTCAATTTGGAATGCATTGAATCGCTGAATTCGCTTCCAGCTAATCAGCCCGTCAATACAGCAATTTAGCAGTCAAACAATCCACCCAACGACTGCATTATTCAATATGAAATTGGCCGCCTGTCTGCCTATCTGTCTATTGGTTGTTAGCCAAAGTTTCGCAGCGCTGATTTCCAGCTCCAGCTAGCCCAGTTGCTCAATCGACCCGCTAATTGGCACACTCCTTCAGCCAAGGCTAATTGCGAGCACTCTGTTGGCTTAATTTATTAGCATACTTCGCCAGCGCAGCGCAGCAGCGCACATTTTGTATTGTTTAAACAACTGCATGCTGTGCAAATAGATAACGATTCAATGTCGAGCGAAAATTTCAATACTCTCTCCCCCCCTCCCTTTATCTATCCCTCTCTCCATCTCTCTCTTTCGGAGTATTCCCCAAAATAATGCTAAGCTTACATAAATATTATTTGTTGAATTCATTTCTGTATAGTTTTTTAATTAAGTATGCACAAATTCTCAGTTAAGAACGCTTTTACTTTTTGGAGTGTAAAAAAAATAATAAGACCCTAAAAACACAGACTTCTTTGTTTTCTCGGTACACTAATTGTTAATATAAAATTAACTTTGTAGATCAGCTCAAAACCATTAAAAAAATGAGCTTCAAAGGCACATTTTTAAGTTAATTTATCGCAGTCATTTACAAGCACCAAAAGCATCTTGTATAAACCATTAAGGATATGTGTTCCATCTGATAAATAAATTATAAATTATAATTATCATGAAAAATTACCCTTTTGCATATGTCAAAAAGAATGCAATTTATGGTCAATTATAAAGCTCGCTATTTAATGGACTTGTTGAAATAATCATAATTTTATTCAACGGCAATTATAAGGACACCTTTTGAAATATATAAGTTTAAATAACTCGATTGAGTCCATTGTAAGCGGCAAGCAGTTATTAAGATACCCTGTGTGGTGAAGGGTATGCTGAGCAGAGCTGGGCAGAACAGAGCGCTTTGTTCAGCCCGCAAGCTGTTAAAATGTTTACGCAGGTGTTGCGGCAACGACAGACACACAGACAGACAGACAGGCACTGAACGCAGAGCAGAAAACCAATCGACAGGCAGACGATTCAGGCCAAAAAGGCAAAACGGCAGCTGCTTTAACCGCGCCAGCTACGCTCACTACCCGTCTGACACACAGGCACACACTCACTCATCCACACACACACACAAACACACACACACACACACTTCCGCGGTGTGCACAAGTGCAGATCGTTTTGCAGCTGCCGCCCAGTCAAGGCCAGGCTGAATCGCACAGAGCCAGGTGCTTTGGCCAATGAGTCATTCAAGCAGCAGCAACGACAGCAACAGCAGCAGCTGCAAGTGCAGATGGCCCAGCTGTGTCTGAAATGCCAAAATTGGTTAGAAACCACCGCTCTTAAATTGGACGTAAACATTTGGCCAGCTGCAATCGGACGCTTTTTTGTTTTGGCCTGATCCCTGGCACGTGTGAGCCGAACTTAATCTATTTGACGGCTTTTAGTTAAGCCGAGAACTCAACGTGAGCACTCAATTTAAACTGGATACTTCGATTGGCATAAGCATTTAGTCATTTTTTGTATTCAGCATTACCAATAATTAATGCCATTCTAAAATTAGAATTAATTTGTGCCTCTCTTCTCATAGCTTATGGTTAAAGTCTATCGACACTTCTCGCAGATTTAAAGAGAATAAATTAAGTCTATAAAAACTATTCGTATTTTCAGATTACTGTCAATAATTTGGAATGGAATTTTAGCTATAAATGTTAGTTTTGATTAAGTTTTCACAAGTAAAACTCGATGAGTGAACCGACTTTATGGAAATAAAAACTAAGAAATATAGCATATGACGCCTTTGCCTCAGTCTTAACTATTCCATAAGAGTTTAAGTCTGCTTTATGCGAATTCTTGTGCTTATTCTTAAGATCTAATATATTGAGTCTGTCTTGAATATTATGAATAGTCACGAATTGTAGCTGACGCAATATTTAAATGGACTCGTTTCAAACCACTTTGCTCATTGATACGCTGACAGTATACAGATACATTCCAATGATAAATGGTATATCGCAATTTCCCCTTTTCCAACTTTAGATGTGAACATGCCATAGATTTATAATTATGTCCCATTCACAGTTATGTTATGACGAGCTATATATTAAATTGCGCTGCTGCTGCTGCTGCTGCTGCTGCTGCTGCTGTTGTTGTCATATTTCATTTGGGAGAAGTTTTGGATTTTGGCTTCTGATATAATGCTGCTTTAGGGAGCAGAAGGCGGCTTTTGGGAATGGCAGCCAGCTGCAATTATTTGCAGTTGAGATTCGCAGTCCAAGGCCATCAGAAACAGACGGCGGCCAAAGTCATTGGCTGCCAGCCACTTCCGCATACTCCGACAATCTATCCACACACACACACACACACACACGAGCACACGTGACAGAGTAAAGCAGAAGAAGAGGAAGGAAGGAAGGAAGTGCGGAGTAGGAAAATACTCGTAATTTATAATTTTTCGCACGTGAAACTGACAAAACGAATTCGCTGCGAGTTATTCCTGCTCTTCCACAGGGCAATGCAAAAATATGAAGCACTTGACTTGTACCACTACCAACTTTGTGTAGCTCTGTGTTTTGGGCCAAACATTTGCGCAAATAAAAAACAGATGCGTCGTATTTGAGATATTTTTAAAGAGCAAAACGCGCAGCTGCCCAGATTCCAGATATATACTTAGATACATATATATTTATATCTACAATTTGAGAGCGTATTGCGTGGGACAGCTGGCGCTATCTCGGCATGGACAATCAACATGTGTTGCTCTCGATTGGACGAGTGGAGGGGAGAGGAGACGACACACACACACCACACACACACACATTTAACAGATGCGCATCTTTCAAATACTTTGCATGTGGCTCATTGACTTACCATTTTGGCTGCCTTAGACTTCTTTTTGTTTTTATTTATTTTTTGGTAATTCTTTATAATATACGTTTGCTTTGGTATTTATTGTTATTGTGGTTGCTGCTGCACTTAAATGGCTTGTTGTTGCATTGTTTGCGTATCTTTGAGATACATTTGATGCTGTTGACACCCACTAAAAAATGCGCGCGCGATTTGCCAGCTGCAATGGGCGTGTATTTCACTGGCAGCCAATGCACACAATACAATAATAAACAATTTCGTGTGCCGCCAATAAATAAAACTATTTATTTGTTGCTGTGAACGCGACGCGACGCGACGCAAACAAACAACAACAATTGTTGGCGTGAACGAAAACGACGATGCGTCTCTTGTACCGGCATGTCGGGCCAATGCCAAACGACTGAAGCTGGATGGCGTCTATGGAATTCCGAATCCCAAATATCGCTCACACAAGACGGCAAATTGAGAGAAACTCTGCCTCTGCTGCTGACTCGCTGGCTGGCTGCTGTTGCTGCTGTTGCTGCTGCTGCTGCTGCTGCTGCCGCTGTTTGCTGCGTGACGTCCGCTCAGTTGAAAGTTGAATTTGTTTGTGAGCGCCGTTTCAGTTTCAATTTGCTCAGGTAGTCGTAGTCGTCGTCTGTCGTCTCGCACATGTTTCGTTTTCGTCGTGTCGTTCGTCGCATCGTCGTTCGTTTCTCCGCAGCAGTGGCTTCGTGTCTTGCTTCGGTTGTTTTCGCCTGCATAATGCAAGGCGCCGGCGCAGTTGTTGTGTTCGCGTCAGAAACAGCTGTTCAGCTGCTAACACACACAAACGCACACACCACATTGGCTTATCAACAGCAACAACAACAGCAACAACAACTGCTGCTGCCACAGACATCGGTCGCAGTCTGCAGCATTTCTTCCTCTTTGGCTTCGGCTGGCAGCAGCCGGCATTTGGCCCCGCTGGGCTATTAAAATCAGCTGCTGTCGCTGTCGCAGTCGCAGCAGCCTCCCTTCACTGCTGCCGGCAGCTGAAAAAAATTCCATTTTGCCAGCTTGCTTGGCAGCCGAAATTTCTCAGTGCTTGTTGTTGTTGTTGTTGCTGCTGCTGCTGTTTCGTTATATTTACGCCGAAATGTGTTTCACTTGGCATGAAATTCCAGTTGGCATTGCGTTTCCAACTGTGTGCCGATATTTAAATAAATTGCCAACCAATTGTGCACACACAAACACACACACACACACACAGATACAGAGACTGATGGGGGGCAACACAACGCTTCGTTCCCACCCCCACCCTCACTGACAGTTGTCGTGCATTTGAAAACCATTGAAATGGCCTTATGCGCGTGTTCACACCATGTCAAATGCTTATAACCACACACGCACACACACACACACCACCCCTACCCCTTCGCAGCCTCAATATAAACGAGCAAATTAAAGGCGTTTTCGTATTCGGTATAAAGGGGATTTGGGATTCTACTTCTTTTGCCTTTTTTCAGCTGCGCTGGATTATGTGCGACATGGGAATGCGCTTACAATCACAAACGGACCAGAGCAGTGTGTGTGTGTGTGTGTGTGTGTATTGTAAAGAAGTGTGGTGTGCCCAGAGAGCCCCTAAGGACAGTTTGGAATAGGATAAGGATTTCGATTTACTTTAAGCTCGTTTGTCTTGCATATGTCTGTGGACATATACAAAGCAAACGATTACAGATAAATATTAAAGTTGAATAATTCTTGCAACAACAAATTTTTCTTAATCGAGTCAAAACTTCTTAATATGTTTAAGAATCAAATCAAATCAATCAAATATTTGACACATAAAAAAGAGAATAAAATGTTGCACATTGATTACAAAAAAATACATTAATTATTAAAGTCTGCATAAATCAATATTCATTTGTCAAATTAATCAGTAGTTTATCTGACTAATGACATTCCGCTTAGTACCGGTTGGGCAGTATACCAACCAAACGCGAATATCCTTTGGCCAATCAGCTATCTATCGATCAAAACTAAATTTGGCATAGTTGCTGCAACATTTCAATATTACAACAATGGCTATCAAAATTGACCATCAGAACTTGAGCACAACCAGTTTTGGCAATAAGTGGCCTGCTTGGCCACAATGCTGTTCACCACCCACCCCCACGCACTCACACGCACACATGTACACCACTTGGTATGGCCAGGCCACAAGCCAGTTGCAAGGAACTTGCCACAGGCGAAAACCAAATCACCCTAACCACAAGCTTTGACGTAGCGCATTTGGCGAGAACAATTCGGAGAGAGAGAGGGAGAGTGGGCGAGAGAAATAGAGAGAGAGAGAGAGAGAGAGAGAGATAGAGAGATGCTGAAATCAACGTAGCAACTGGCAACTGCTGTTACAACTGGTGTGCGTCTCGGTTTCCGTCTACGTCTCCGTCTCTGACTCCAACTCCAACTCCAACTCTGGCATGGCATTGCCACTCTTGGTAACAGTTGGCAGTGGCAGCAGCGACGACGTCGACGTCGGCATCAGGCGGCAAATAATGTAAAACGCCATTAGGCGAGATTTTCTCGTACAAACAACAATTGTGCATTGGCACACAGCGAACACCAACGCAGCTGACGTTACCGATGGGCGTGGATGTGTGTGGGCGTGAAAGTGGGTGTGAGCATGGCCGGGGCAGCTGGAGGATGAGGTGTGCCTCAGTGGGTGTTGGACACAGCGAATTCTTTTCATTTCACCTTTGGGGTGCTTTTATTTTATCACGAAATCTGAAACCGAATATTTCCATGATAAAAATAATACTGCCCAAAACTGTTGCATACATTTCGAGAAACAAATCGAGTTCTTTATAAATGGATCAAAACCTTAACCTTAACATCAGCTGAGTTTTAAGAAAATTGTAACCGTGTTAAACATAGACCAATCCCAACGTGCTATTTTTGCTATATTTGAATATTTAATTATTCCAAAGGTCAAGCAAATTTATGCAAATGAGAAACCCTTTTTACTTACCTACAAATCAGCAAAAAATGTCATCCGTTACAAGTATTACAAGGAAAATACAAAAATATCGGACAATAATAATTGCCACGATCAGTTCGATTAACTGATAAATGTAGAAGTGTATTTAATCTTCGACTTTAGGCTGGCTGTTGAATCATTTCTTTCTGTGAGCATTTTGCACAAGCTGTGTGAAGAGGGTGCAAGGGGAGACTGGGGGCGGTTTGGTTTCAAGCTGCCAAACGAAAACAATTTGGGCAGCAAGTGGCAACATTTGTTGCTGCCGCTGTTGCCGATGTTGCTGCTGCGACAAATTGAATGAAATCACGGCAATTTGGCTGCCATACAAACAAAACGGCACAGCTGTGGCCAGGCCAAATAAAAGACAGCAGCAGTGGGAGGGAGAGAGAGAGCAATAGAGAGGGAGAGAGAGAGAGAGAGTGAGAGACAGAGTGAAAGAGAGAGAGTGGGCCAGAGAGAGAACTGTGTGAGAATTGAGAGCTGCCCAGTTGATGCATAATTGAATTATTAATTTTTATTTTAAATCACAATGTATGACAGTGGCTGTTGTTGTTGTTGTTGTGGTTGTTGCTGTTGTTGCAGCCACAACCCCCTCCGCCGCAGCGTGCTCGTATTTATCTGACTGCGGCGTGTATCGTGACGATAAAGAAGTTGTTTACTCAGCAGCAGTACGAATTCGGGGGCTCGAGCAGAGAAAAAAAAACCCACCCCTTGCATAACAAACAACCAGCCACCAAATCGCCACCCACTCGCTGTGTGTGCGACCCCCTTTTAGGGCAGCAGGTCAAAATGAAGCTGTTTCCCCGGGTGTGTTTATGTGTGTGTGTGTGTGTGTTTGTGATGCGGCATTGACTGACTTTTGATAATAAGCTGGCTGGCTGACTGCCTGACTGGTTGGGTGGGTGGCAATGGGAAAGCGGCAACTGCCAACTGAGTGCGAGCAGATAACGCTTCCTCCACATGCCCCTGCGAAAGGACTTTCAGGATGATAAGCGGAGGGCGTCAATTTGTTTATGGCCACAAGCTCAAACTCTATCTCACACACACACTCACACACACTCACACACACACACACAGATAAAATGTGAGAATGTTTAGTCATCGTTTTCTCGGCTTCCACCTGTGGCATCCCAAAAATAGTTGGTCATCGTCATCGTTGTGGCTGATTACGTCAAGCGGAATTGGATTCAACCAAAAATGGAATTTGACATTTGTTAGCTCCTACATATAAAAATTAGATCGATAACACACAAAAATTGTGTGGCATTTGTATAAAAGTTTCCGCTCAATAATTCTGTACGCATTTTGTACAAGAAACATAACTCGGCTGGTGGTAGTAAACCTGAATCTTTATCAATTACTGCGTATGTAACCCTAAACAACAGTAATTATCTTGAAGCCAAGCCCAAAATACCCAAGATACCGTAAATTTGCTAATCGGTTCACCTTCGATAATGGTGCGGCATAGAAAAATTTACAACCTTCGCATGTAGATTCCAAATTTGTCATTTTTTTTATGCTCTTTACCACAGCTCGCTTATAAAATGTGTACATATATATGTATTTATGTATATATATATATATATATATAAATAGTTCATAATGTAAATATTCGTAAGATGAATAACAAGGGCCAAGGCCAATGCGACAAGTGATCCGCCGGCAGTGCGCATGGCTGAGTTGGCGCACTTTTCAAAAGGGTTGCTCCACCCAGACTTACCCATAGCACCACTCGAATATGTCCGTGTTCCAGACTTCCAGGAGATCAACTTGCTCACGGATTCCCGCTTGCCGTAAGAGGCGTCAACGTACTCAAATTGCAGCTGAATCTTAATATCCGAACTGACCGTGGCAGGAACGGAAATATTCAAGCTCCGTTAAGAATCCATGTGGGGTGCACGGGCCGTCTCATACCAGAGTCCTCCGAACTAAGACCATCGAAATAATATAACAATATGCCTTTGGTTAAACAGCTTCTTATTCTTACTGGTTGTACATCAAATGGGCTTCCTTCGTATGACGTACAAGCAAAAATGTGCTTGAGTTTAGTAATTTGTGTTATTTTCGTTGTTGAAGTGCTTGGAGCACCACTAATAAGCCATTAGAATCCATGGTAGATTTCGAGAACTAAACCGCACACAGCTCATCGGGTATTTGATAAATTTTTTGCGAATATAATAATAATAATCAAATAATAATGTTAACTTTATTGTTATCTAATCATTATTGTTATCTTTTTTCATCATATCGTGGACACTGTGCGATGTAAGTTTCATAAGTGTTGGATTTGAATAACCAGAACACTTTCAAAATGTGTAAAAAGGATTTAATGAACGTATTCGCATATTGATTTCATTGCGTTTCAGCAGCCCCAAGAATTTTCAGTGATTTCAGTTCGGATGTGTGAACAAACATTCATCGCCTTTTCACATAAGGCTTACGAAATGAGAGCCTTCCACAGCTGCGTACTTTCGAGTATGCAAAGATTTTTAAAAGGGCATATGGAAATAAAAAGAGAATAGCATATTTAACAGCAGCAACAGATGTAAATAAAATGTTTCTTATATTCTTTCGCAATAATAAAACATAAAGTGTATATTCACTATTATTCTTAGAATGTTCTTAGAATGAATTTTGGTTTTAAAAGCTGATAGTAACTGCTGCGGCAAGCTGAACTACAATGAGTAATCTACTTGTGAATGAGTGGAATCGTATCTGATATAAAATTTTCTGAGATGCCAATTGAAGATAAGAGTTTATTATCTGATATACAAGTGATTGATTATTGATTGATTGATAGATTGATTGCTTATTTCTTGCTAGCAAAGTAACCTAAAGCGAGATTTGATGCCTGAATGATAGCAAAGTAATTAGTTTAGAGTTGATTTATAATTGGGAAGTATTTCCGATCTTTATCTATATTATAAATCCTTATCATAACACTCCTCTGTAAATTAAGCGTGACACACTATTCATCAAAGTTAAGATAAGGGACGATAAAGAAAAAAGAGCATTGGGGACCTGTTAATTAATAGCTACGACTTGTCTTATACATACAAGGTATAAATATAAATTACATTTTTATAATATAAGTTAAGAATGTTATCTTTAATTAATCATTAAAATTTGTTGACTGCATTCTTGAACTAAAAAACAATTAGATTTTATATATTCCTACGATAGATGAGAAGGGCCAAGGCCAACGCAACAAGTGCTCCGCCGGCTGTGCGTGTGGCTGAGTTGCACTTTTCCAGCGATTGCTCCACCCAAACAATATTCGTGCCCTGTCCCAGTTCGATGAACTTTATCTGCAGGTCCATTTTTTCTTCCGAAGTCAGATGACGCTTGCGCGTCCACAACTTAAAGCGGTCCACGAGCTCAGTGCCTATGTAGCCGCAGAAGAAGGCATATGTGCTTCTATCCGTTCTGACAAGTTTGTAGGTGATGAGCTCACTGCTGGTCTCCTCGAAATTCTTCTCAAAGATACCAATTTGGGTTTTCGAATTCCAGGGATAGGAGCTCGACTTCTTCGCGGACTCCCATTTGCCATCAGAGGAGTCAACGTACACAAATTGCAGCTCAATCTTATTCTCCGTACTAACCTTGTCATCAACTGAGACATTCGAACACTTCATGTAGTTGAAGGGATATTGGCCCGTCTCATACCAAAGACCTAAAAGCTAAAAGCAAGCAAAAAATATAAATATGTGCTTTAGGCCAATATTCTTTTAATGCTTACAGGATCGAGATCCAGTTTGGATCCTTCATATAAACGACAATTATAATATGGATCCTCAGTTGTTGCTGCTGTGGAAGTTGAAAGAGTTGTTGTTGATATTTCTGTTGTTTTTTCTGTTGTGGTTGTGGTTGTCTGCGACCAAACGCTGTGCGTGGAGCAGACCAGCACCATCAGCACCACCAGCACCACTAATAAGCTTTTACTATCCATGGCAAATTCAGCCGGTTTGTTGAGCGACTGATCGATTTTTTGCGAACACTGAACTAATATAATAATGATTGCTTTATCTTTTTGTTATATATTACTTCTGTTCGTCGTTGGGTATGCCATAAATGTGCACTGAAAGAAATATTTCAAATTAGTTTTATATGCATATTTTAAATGCTTTATAATTATTGTATTATTTTTTGCATTATTTCCTTTTATAGCTTTAACTTTTTTCATTCATTATAATAGTTTTATTCATATATTTTTTTAATCAATTGATTTTGTCGTTTTTAATGCACACTTATTGCAGTACAATCCCCTTTCAAATCTATAAAGGCTTATCTGATATATAATTCCTCGAAATGCTAGGAAGAGATAAAGGTTTAATGCATGATATACGACGAGTGCTGCCTGGTTAGTTTTCCTTTTAATGTAAACCACCCTGCGTTATCAATTGATGGGGCAGTTGAAAGGAAATAGAATTGCGTCATCAGATTATTTCAAATAATGTCAATCAGTATCAGTCATCATTTGAACTGTGAATTGATTCATAATTGGAAATTATATTCCTCATCGTTATCTTTGTTGTCAATCGTAAGTAAGACGTTTGTCAATAAATAAGGCATGTGAAATTATTTAAAAAGATAAGTCTAAATGACAACAAATAAATCTAAAATAGCAGTAAAAATACTCTGTATGTTTGTTGGAATTAGACAACTGAAGACAACTAAAACTGCAGTAAATAATACTTTATATGTATATTTGTTTGAATTATTTATATATATAAAAGCTTTGCTTAATAATGAAGAAATGTTTTTAAGAACTTAATATTTTTATAATTTAACTAATTTTTGATCCAAAATTGATTTTAAATATTCCTGCGATAGATAACAAGGGCCAAGGCCAATGCGACAAGTGATCCGCCGGCGGTACGCATGGCGGAGTTGCATTTTTCTGTGGATTGTTCCACCCAAACGATTTTTGTATCCGGACGCAGGTCGTCCATCCCTTTTTGGAGGGAATCTTTTTGCTCCGTGGACAGAATTGCCTCCCGCGACCAAATTACAAAGGGTTCGTCGGGGGATACGTTATCGTAGCCGCAGAAGAACGCGTAATTGGGGTTTTGCAATTTGATAAGCTTATAGGTAACGGTAACCTCCTCCTTTTTCCACGCGAAGATACCATTTTGGGTGTCCGTGTTCCAGGGAAAGGACACCGTCTTGCTCGCGGACTCCCACTTGCCATCAGAGGAGTCAACGTACGACATGTCAATATCTATATTATTGTCCGCACTGGCCTTTTCAGGAACTGTGATTTCTTTGCACTGCATATTCACGTCAGTAGCACGGCCCGCCTCATACCAAACGCCTTCGACCTAAGAGCAGGGAAAGCATATAGCTTACGCATTCTGCTTTTCATATTAATTTACTTACAGTTTTCAGATCGACTGCAACTGCTTTATATTCACTGCAAGATGTAAAAGGTATTTCCGTTGTTTCTGTGGATATTTCAGTTGTATCTGTTGTTATTTCTGTTGTGATTGTGGTTGTCTGCGACCAAACGCTGTGCATGGAGCAGACCAGCACCACCAGCACCACTAATAAGCTTTTACTATCCATGTCAATTTTTGAGAACCGTATTCCGCCGAGTTTGTTGAGCAACTGATCGATTTTTTACGAACACAGAACTTTAATATAGTGTCTCCTTTATTGCGGCTTATCATATCCATATATTTAGTTTTTTTCCGTTGTTCCGTGTGTCATAAATGTACACTGAAGAAAATATTGCAATTGAATTGATAACATGTGGGTTTTTTATACATATATTTTTTGAAGTTTTAAATGGATTTCAGTACTGATAACCGTTAATAACTCTTATAAACTCTAATCTTATTTCAAATTTCAAGTATTTTTATTTTATTTACATTGCTTCTCAAAAACTCTGTTATGTAATTTAATATATAAATAAATGTTTAGTTCATGTCTTGTTACATTTAAAAAGTAAAATGATGGCATCAGCCGCAATGAGTAATCAACTTGTAAATCAATACAATCTTATCCGATCTACAATTATTGTAGAGATCAGGGCTGAATGCCTGATATAGGAAGTGTTATCTAATTAGTTTATTTTCAAAGGTAAAGTACCCTGAAATATTAAGTGATAAAGTATATACTAGTCAACGCATATAAATAATCGAAACCCATTGCATTGAATTTATACTTGATTCTCGACAATCCATTGAAAAGTATTCGCGGCTTTTATCTTTAACATCAATCATAATAAAGGCACTTCTTAGGAAAAACAATTGGAAAAAAGTACAGTTAAAAAAGCCGTTAATAAATCATGTGATACACGAGAGTATTCATTTAATAAAGGTAGTCTGATCGGAGGGACTCTTTTCATTATGCACGAGCAGAGGAGATAATTTTCTGTGGCCGCGTCTATCTTGATGATAACAATATGATTCATTTTAATTAGAATTGCATTGACGGACCCTAACTAAGTATGATAACCAGTCAATGTCCGGTGGTCGCGTGGCATAGCGCAGCGGTTGCCCCGTCCAAGAAGACGTGCAAAAATTGTCACCGTCAGTGACAGGCGGCAAGGGGCCGAGGCTAAAGTTGTCGAGCCAGGACCTTTGTGCGCCTTGATGGAAACTGAATAGCGTGGAGAAGGATGCCGTGAATGCTTCTGTTGCTGCTGCTGCTGCTGTTGCTGCCTTTGACGGCAACTGAAGTGCACACAATGAAAAGGCAGGCAGACATTCTCAAATCTTAAAGGAGAGCAGCGGCTTACGAAGAGCTTTCATATTTATTCATTTAATGAGCGCCGTTGTTGTCCGATACATTTCACATCTTTTAATAGTGAGTAACAATTACATAATATATATATACATATTAACCTTGTTTTTATTAACATATCAACTCATTATCTAAGCATTATCAACAATTTATCTGCTGCAACGCCAAGCATGTTTGGTATCCATTCCTGATCTTAACTGTGTCTGTAATTTCCTCTCTCTCAGCTGAGAGAACTTACTTTGCAACTCTTATTGAGTTCCCTTTGTGCAATTGGAAGTTGCTTGAGCGAGGAATGGCAATCGAAGACAAAAGCAACGTTGGCAATGTTAAGAAAAGTATTTTTACTGCACATATCTTCCTAACCACAATAGTGGCTGTCACATGTTTGCCATACTCAAAGCCGTTCACAATCGCTTGCTGGTTGGCCAAATCAACTGCCAGTTGTGATACACATGCGTTGCCATATTCATGTGTGTGTGCGTGTGTTTGTGTGTCTGTGTAGATACATTCATATGTTGCTTGCGAGTTGTTATGCCCCACAGACAGGAAAAAAAACTTGTGGCAACATTAGCAACTACAAAAACCGACAAAACTAAAATGCAAGGACAACAAAAAACGTTTAAGAAAGATGAGTTTGTGTGTGTTCGTGTGTGTGTGGGTTCAGCAACAGCTTGAGCTACAACAATAACAACAACAACAGCAGCAGCAGCAGCAACAACACAAGCAAAAGCACCGACAGCAGCAATGGCAAATGGCAGCAACAGCAACAGCAGCGGCAGCAAGAGTAACCGTTATTAAAGATTTTGAATACCTAATTATGAAAATGTCAGACGCAAACGTTTTTCTTCTTTTTTTTTTTTTTGGTGCGGCAGGGCACACAAGCAAAGAGCGAGCGAGCTAGTGTGACTCACAGAGTGGGAGCGGGAGAGAGAGAGAGACGCAGAGAGAGAGAGAGAGAGAGTTGCTGTTGTTGCTGCTGTTGTTGTTTTTACTATTATTGCGGCTAACAGCAGCAACAGCAAATTGTGTTTGTGTTGTGATGTGCCTGGCAGCCAAAACATTTCGCATCTCTTTTGCCTTAGCAGTTGGTTGCTGTGCGACAACAACAATATTAAAAACAGCAGCAGCAACTGCCTCAAAAGCAGCAACCGGCAGCAGCAGCAAAATATGAAAAATTCCATTTTCATGTCACTCAATTGAATTTCCATTCAAGTTTTCTTTTATTTTTCGTTGCTGCTTTTGTTGTTGTTGTTGTAGTTGCCTCCTTTTTTCTGTCCTCTTATTTATTTTTTGCCAGTGACTGACGACGACGGCAGCAACTGGGCCGCTCCTACGCCGTTTTATATTTTTGAAACGTGTGTGAGTCATGCATGTGCGTGTGTGTGTGTGTGTGTGTGTGTATGCATGTGTATGTTTTGTATTTTTGGCTTTTTCAGCTAAATTAATTGCCTACGGAATTGTAGTTAGTTGGCAACGTTCATTGCTGTTGCTGTTGCTGTTGTTGGTGTTGAAAGCTCAAATACAAACACTAATATAAATACAAAATGCCAGCAACATGCACACACGCACACACACACACACACACACACACACACGCACACTGACATATGCGACTAGCTAACAATGGCAAGCCAAAAGTCCTTTTGCGAGAGTTTATGGCAAAAATAAATAAATTTGGGCTTATCTCAATGGCATACAAGTCATTTGCAGCTGAGATTTTTTCTACTCTACTCTAGTTTCCACTTCTGCCGCTGCTGCTGCTGCTGCTTTCTCCACTTCATTTTGCCCAGAGGTGAATCCCATGGGGTATTTGGGCGGGGGAGAAACAGCCAGAGAACAATTGAGGCATGTCGAAGAGATCTGTGTAACTGGACAGGGACACGAACGTTAAGTCAAAAAAACGGAGATTAGCATTGTATTCGAGATTTCGCCTTATGTTGATGAATTGTTCAGGTGAACTTTCCATATGCGACCTAAGCAATCAAGTGCATATGTCTATCTGTGTGTGTGTGTGTGTGATTGCTGTTAGCAAATGTGGAAACACAAACTTCTATAAGTTTCTATAATATCTACAACAAAAAGTGGATTCTGACAAAAATTGAGAACAAACTTATTTTATAGTGTTGATATTTGGTTTATGATACGGATTTATCTATTGCATATCTAATCTTTATTCGTTTATGTATTCGTGCACACTTCACTTGGCCAAACCCAGCTTGATAAATACTTTTTGCTACACTCTGAAAAAAACGACATAAAATGGTGAAAATTGGCGTAAAATGAAAATCGCATCGAAAACTGGAAAAAATTGTTTTTTTTTTTAATTTATAAATATATATATAAAAAAATAATACTTAAGAAAAATTCTTCCAGTTTTCTATTATATTTTTTTTAAATAATATTTAGAAAAGTCGATTGTGAATTGAAGTAAAGAAAATCACTGGATTTTAGATAGAAAAAACGCATTGCTCCAAAACTAAACTTTTTGAATAATAAGTTGAGCTGAACTTGACTTACATTTTTTTTTTTTTTTAAGTGTAGAATATATCGCATTGTGACTGACCTAACCCTAGCAGCCGCAACTGAAGACTTTTGGTCTCTTTTTAGCAGACCCACAAAAAGCACACACCCACACACACCCCTAACTCCTGAACAACAGACACACAGACGCCCTAATGCTGTTGTTGTTGTGATTGTTGTTGTGGTTGTTGTTGTGATTGTGTTTTTGTTCGTCTTTTGTTTAGCTGGTGACAGCGGTGACAACTGCAGCGCCTGCTTGCAGTGCTCTGCTCGCTCATCTTTCTGCTTCTCTCCGCTCGGCATTTAAGCACATTTATTTCAACAATTTAAATATAAATTTAACAACAAAACCATAAATACGAAAAGGAAAAAAAAATGAAATAAAATAAAATAAAAAACGCACAGAAGACTGACCAGCCTGCCTGACATTGGCGCCTGCTGCTGACAAGCTGACAGTCTGCACCCCAGGGCAGCTCGCCGCGCCCCCCGCAGCCACCGGCTCCAACCCCTCCACAGTCTGACTGTCGACGTTTGCAGTTGTCATGCTTTTTGCTTGAGTAATTAAATATAATTTTCTTTTGCGTTTTACACGGGCAACAAGCACAACAGCAACGCAAACGACAACAACAACAACAACACCAACAACAACAACAAGAGTGACAGTTGTTGCTGCTGCTCAGTCAGCTATCAAGTGCAGCAAAGTGTGCTGTGGGGGGTGTTTGGGGGGGTGAATTGATTGTTGCTGCTGCTGATGTTGCTGCTGCTGTGGCATTGGCAACAAAAATAAGGCTCTAAACGGAAGCGAGAGGGGGGATTTAAGGCAAATTGCGCATACGCCGTGTACAACGAGAGTCGTCAATAAATTTTGGCAAATATTTGACAAGGTTTTTTGTCCACTCATAAATAGTGTTTATGTGTGTGTGTGTGTGTATGTGTGTGTGTGTGTGTGTGTGCAGTTGCTGCAGCTGCAGCAACAACGACATCAGTCGCATCAATTTTTTGTAACATGTTGCCAAACATGGTTAAGCCACGCCTCTCCACCTCCACCTCCACTGCCGCCCACCCAATTCCAAGCTGCCACCCACAGCTGTGGTGGCCACTTAAATGTCGTTATGTTGTCGGGTCACGCGCCACACAATTTTCCATGTCCAGGCTGGGGAGCAACAACAGGCAGCAACAACAACAACAACAGCAGCAACAGCAGAAGCAACATCAGCAGCAGCACGGCAGCAACTTTATTGCCGCAGCAATTATGCGTACCTAATAAAAATGTGAGTGTGTTGAGGGGGTGTTTTGAGGATGTGTGTTGGGTGTGTTGTTCGTTTCAGGAGTGTGGAAAAACATTGAAATCGACATCGACAACTTAGCGATTTATGCGTGCGAAAATAATTAATGCGTTCATTTATTTAAAAACGTGTTACGGCATTCAAATGAGATGCCAACATGCGATTCCATATGCCCAGTTAACCCCGCAGCAGATACAACTTCAATTTAAGCTGACTCAAATTCAGCAAGAAACAACAGATTTATTTGAAATAACTCAAGTCACGTTCATCATTATCTTTCATATATTTAAGCTTAATGAATTGAAAATAAATATTTTAAATATTTTATTTAATCTTTATTTATAATTTGAGCGTGCAAACTATTGTTTGCAAGGGGTTAACTTGTGTGTGGAGTGTGTGTGGAGTGTGCGAACTTTAACGCTTTTGTCGAATTGTAAATTCATTTTGCCGCAGTGGCATCAACAGCAACAACGCCAGCAACAACCATCAAGCGAACAGAACAAACAATGTTTTACAACAACAACAACAAAATAAATAGAAAATGCAAAACAAAACAAAAAGAAAACGGAAAAAAATCAAATATGTTAAGCGGCATTTAAGCGGCATCGTCCGCTTGTCTGTTGCCTGCCTGCTGCAAGAGATAATGCCCGATTTGATGTGTGTCAGTGTGTGTGTGTGCGCGCGTGTGTGTGTGTGTGCGTGTGTGTGTTTGTGAATTTTTCTAAAAATTTGCACGCATTTCATTGTTGTTTGTTTGTTTTGTTTGTTTGTCGCACATGTGTGCGGTTCCCAGCAGCAGGAGCAGCGGCAGCAGCAGCAGCAGGAGCTGTGGCGCCCCCCAAAAAAGTATGCAAAGCAAAAAAGTGGCGCACGCCACACACACAAACAGAAGTGTGGGTGTGTGTGTGTGTGTGGGAAATGTAAACGGAATTGTTTTGCTTGCTCAGCATGTGAGTGTGTGGCAAAGGGATAATGACAAGCAACCGGGACAGACCAAACACACTCACACACACACACGCACACACACACACACATGCACCACACACACGCCCCCTCATGCATTGGCAGGCACAAGGTGATGATGTCGACGTCGACGTCAACGTCGACAGCGCTGCGTTGCGTGTCTTATCTACAATGCGGGAAAACACGCACGCAACTCAAGCAGCGGGTTGACAACAACAACAACAACAACAACTGAAAACCTGACATCCCTTCTTGGCCCAAAACTGGTTTGCGAGTTTGTTTAGTTGAAGCGCAATCACAATGGATTTGCATTGCGGTCTAATAGTGTTGGCCCATTGGCTTTGTCCTTGCCGTGTATAAATATATATATATATATACATATATATACGTATGTATGTATGTATTTATATGTGTTTGTTTGCCCTCGCAAATTAACTGTTAGCTGCTGAAAGTGTGCACATTCACAGTAAGTGTACCTAATAGGACAGAGATAATACATGAATCCACTCATTGTCTATCTTTGGGCTCAGACTTATCTTGGCCGAGTGGCTCCACTGCACAGACAAGTGGGCATTCAGGCTATCAACAATCAGTTAGCAAATTAGTTCAATTAACAGAACCAATTCAAATTAAACAAAAACAAATTTAAAAAATTAATTAAATCGAGTTGAGATCTTACAAGTAGTAATTATTCTTAAACATTCCCAGTTAGCTTTCGACTAATGGTAACAATTCTTAAAAATTAACTAACTTTGTCCAGACAAACAAAAGTCTTGATTAGTAATACAATGATTCATGGAAAATACCTATATAATCTTAAGTGTTTGATTACGAATCGAATTATAAATATATTTATAATGATAAGGTTAAAGCTGCTTAACTTTCAGCTTACATTTTAGTTAAGCTAAGCTAAATAATCAATTATTATATAACTTAAGTGGCTATTTTATACTGAATATATTTAAGACATGTTTTACTTATTTTATTTAGCAGAGTTCAAGGCTTCTACAGGACATCACAGTGAACGCGCCCGAATCTGCCGAACCGATACTGGTGGACAGCTAGAGAGGGTGCCATGAGAGCCTAGATCAAGCAGAATGCATATTTATTTATGATATCATGACATCAGTCCTGTAAAAATACGATTGGATTCTACAATAAAATTCTACAACACATTACCATATTTTAAAGTGTTTTTGACTTCCTAGAGGACCCATTAATCCTTGAATGCAGTTCGTCAAAGTTGGTGCGAAGCGCATCAAACGATAAGGATTTATTATAATTTGTGTGCCCCGAAAGTATGCCACATTTATTTTGCCTAAGGGAAATTTAGCCAATGCAGCAACCTAATTTGAGTCTCTGCTTCGCACAAATGTTATCCCAAGCTGTAAACTGCACCCTCCCACACAAAAATTAACTAATATTTTAACACAACGTATTTCTTTATTCGTGTAGTCTTGTACAAATTGTGTATATAACATTGTACAGTAACAAACTTAAAGCCAGGACATTATAATATAAAATTCACCACAGCTTTCAAATTTGAATTGACCTCAAGACTCAGCGAACAGCTGTTAACTAACATTTATGTTAAGTGCTCGTCTATTAGTCAGGCTGTTAAAGCAATGCTGAACGCTTTACAACACTGAGTTTATTTAAAATAAACGTGGAGTTTAAAAGTCAGTTATTATTTTTGAGCAATGTTTAAATTTACAGAACTGCATTAATTTAGGTTTACGCCACGCTTGAATGTAATTGAAAATGCAGCACTTTAATCTCATTCTTTTAATTGCACTTTATTGTATTAAAAACTAGTTATGTCTAAATCGACTATTAAGTAATTTGTTCAACGGGCTTTCCTTTATGTTGTCCGTGCCTGGTCCTTGGCCACCCACTACTCTAATGGTGGGCGAACACTCACACCTTCCGCGCCCACCACAAAAGCGTCTGCACTTGACGACAACGACGGCAACGACGACGACGATGACGTGACTAATTTAATGACTATTGTTCAATGACTCAGTTTAAATGTGATCAGAGATTTCAGGTGGTGTAGCTGGTTGCTGGGTTTGGGGTAAAGGGTGGTTTATCATTGTAATTGGTGAAGAGTAAGAGTTAAACATACATGTATCTAACTTAATTTATACACTAATTATCACATAGTAATCTTATTGTTTAGGCGGTTGAAAATTTGCACTGATTTGATTTGCGATTTGCGATTTGACTTTTGCAGTTTGACTTGTTGCTTTTGGGGAGGGCTCAACCATAGCCCAGCAGATATTTGGGCAGGTAGGTGATAGACGAGAGCAGGCTATATCTATGAGGATGAGAATTACAGGATAATACACACATTGTGTACAGTTAATATCAGAAAACTCATTTATTGTCAAAAACTATAATTAATTAAAATTTAACGTTTAACCATTAGCCAGATAAGTGTTTTTGCTTAAGATTTATATTTATGTATAGATTATTTAGTATATATATATATATATTTACAAATTGGGTTGTGATCATGACCTCAACCAAATGTACCGAAAACAACATCCAAGCCGCCCCAAGAAGTTGTGTTCATATCCTCCTCCACGGTGTTATGTTCCCCACTATAATTAAGTGTACCCAACCAGAAAATATATGAGTATTACAGGTTGCAATTATTTCAGGTATTGTTTGTGTGCAGCCACAATAAACAAATGGACAATAGAACAATAATACACAAATATGATTCACAAAACCAGCTCCAAAAAAAAAAACGAAGCGAAACACAAAACAACAAAAAGAAGTAGATGAAGCTGAAGCTGAATCATCACTTAAAAAACGATACATACGAATTGGTTAATCCGCGATAGAACCATGACTTCCATGACTTCGAGGAGCCCTCGTCGATTTTGGACTCGACATCCGCACAGAAATGGCGACGATCATGGGATCGTCCACTCTTGCAATCGCAGAGCATCCTCTTCTTGCACTCCGCATCGCAGGTGGGTCGAGCGGGTGAGTTTTTCCAGTAATTCCTAACAAGCAATACAATTTATCACATTGGTGCCATACAATGTCAGAGTTGTCCTACTTACTTGTAGTACATCTCAAAGAGTTCCTGATTGTCGGTCAGCTCGTTGAGCAACTTATCCCAATCGCTTGGTCGCAGAGCCTTCATATTGTAAGCAGCTCTGGCCGTATATAGCTTATACCAAATCGGATAACCATACAGATTGGCCTCCTTCAGATTCATAATCCACGATTCGTGATCAATGACCAGACGCGTTGTCGTATCGTGATCACCATCCACCTAAAAGAAAAAATAATATTGACATTAGAAATCGGCAAGATCAAAGAAATGGGCGTTTTTATATATTTCAGAATTATATTCCTGATTAAAATCATCATAGATCCTACATAGTAAATGCGGTATCCTGGATTCAGATCGTAGTAGGGCGACACGGAGGGTCCTATGTAGGCAATGCTATTGGGATGCGCTAATAAATTGAAAGAAAAATGATTAAAAGTTAAGAAAGTAATTTTGCAAAAATCGATTGAAATATTTTTAAATGTGAGCTTACTCAGATCATGTGGATCGTAAAACATTTCGAACTCATCGAAATGGGTGTGTCCGTAGAACTGGGCGGTAATCGTGCTCTCATAGCGCGAAATGATTTTGTAGAAATTGCGAGACCAAACCTTCAGGCAATCCGAATGACCCGGTGGAATGTGGCCAATGACATGGACCTTCTCATTGGAGAACTCGGCGCTCTGCAGCTCATAGATGAACCTAAATAGAGGCGAGGAGAAAGGGGATTAATGGATAATTGGCTTAAAGAGTCATAAAATTCTATTTACCATTGCAGCTCAGTGGCGGGATCTGTGGAGTTGAGTAGGAGCCACCAGTTCTTGTTGTTGCAATAGTTCATGTTGAGAGATATGATGCGGAAGCCCGGACGCACCAGGACCGAATAGAAGGCGCCACGACGCACCGTGTGTGAGACGCTCTGTGGCAGCCAGCGACGCCATTGGACATCCAGTTCGTCATATAGCCAATTAATGGAGATGTCCACCTGATTGACATAGGGCGGTGGAAAACTGTTCACCGGTGCACTCTCGTGATTGCCCAGTGCGGGAAAGATGGGCACACCGGGAAACTTCTCCGTCATTTGCTTAACGGTCTCTTTGATAATCTCGAGATTCTCCTGTTTTGTTTGATTCCACACATCGTGCGGCGGCAGATCACCCGTCCAGAGTATATAGTCGACATCCTTGTGCGTGTCAGCAATGTGGGCGAGCATATTGTCCACGGTTCGCTTGGGCGTATCGCATTTACGGTAATCTCCCCACTTGCCAGCAGCTGCATTGGGATTCGCAGGACGACCGCTGCTCAAGCGACAACACAAGGGCTCATTGCAATCCGCATTGGCACCCTCCACATAATGGGGATCGTAGTGGGTGTCGGAGATGTGCAGCACCTTGAAGAACGGAGCCGCCTCCATTGGCATGGGCAGGTCGGAGAGGCGTGGTGGCTTTGGCACCGGCGGAAATATAACCTCCCATTCATGATACGGATTGTAGACATCGCCGCAGCCATCGCCAATGATGAAGCTGCACAGCTCATCGGGTCCCAGGTTGACGCGCTGCAGCACATAAATCAGTTCGCTGCCAAACAACTGGGCGACTCCCTCGCAGACGCGAGGACTCTGAATGTTCAGATTCGTGCAATATTGGGCAATCATTTTCATCAGCTCCGCCTCGGTTTTGCCCGATTTGATGTAGTGCTGGAGCAATCCGGCGCCCGCCTTACACGCCGTGCAGGACACTTTGGACAGCACACTGTTCTCAATCTCAAAGGCCACCTGTTTCAGATTGAACAGCTTGAGGGCCTTATCCACAAACGGCGGATAAGTGAGTCCATCTCCAGCCGCCGCATCGTACCACAACATTCGAGCCGATGTCCGATTCCTTCGCATCGTGCGCAAACGTTCCAGGAACTCGGCATCGCTGTCGGAGGGTTCGCTATTCGTGCGATTCTCATGGTGCTTGATCTCCACATGGGGCACTATGCTGCGCGGTTGGGCCTCCACTTGCCAATCGTCCTGCGTCGGCTGCGTCCAATTTATGGGCGCCCTTGCGTTTGTGTACAGAAACGGCAGAGCTATTAAATTTAAAAAGAAGTTAGCAGTTAATTAGCTGAATTTAAATTCTAGATTCTCGAATCAAGAAATGTTTCTTGCACTTACCATCGGTTACTGTTAGCCCTGCAACAGCGGCAAGTGCCGCAATGAGCCAGCAAAATTGCCATCTCTGTGGCATTGTCTGTGTCATAATTGTGGCACGGCCACTACAACAAGCACCACCACCGGCACCACCAACAGCACCACAGTGTCTCGTCTGCGTCGCCGGCTCAGCCAGTTCAACAGGCAGGTAGCACCACTTGACCTACATTTGTGGTGCGTTACACAAAAACCGAAAATAAAAAGGAAACATGCACAGTCATTATTATGTTAAACTCGTTTATAAATCGTTAACTGTAAGTGATACACGTATATTTGTATATGGATATGTGTTTGGATGAGCAGATGCCCTCCTTTATTGCCCTGTCATCAATATTTTGGTACGCACTTCATGAAAATTGACATTTTTCTCGATTCTCTAAGCATAAAGTTAACAATTTGAAATTTATTTCAACTTTGCTAACATTTTTATGGACTTCGCAGATTGTAAACAATGTGGCAAAACAAATAAAATAAGTTGCAAAAACTTGCCAAAGTTGGGGAATATTTTAAAACTGGTTTGCAGTAAGCCAAAACAAGTTTAACAATCTGTTTCGTTACAAGCTACAAGAGATAAATGGATATAAAAACCGTAGGGAATGAGTATTAATTGGCTAGAATAAATCGAAGATGGAATACTTTAAGAAAACAATACTTCTCACAACGAGTTCATTAAGAGAACTAAAAATAAAAATCAAGTATACTTTATAGCCTGGTACAAAATCCAAATCCTTATCACTGGCAGCCCCTGAATCACAGTGCTACTAATTATTGGTATTATTGCATGTGTATATAGAACACATTATATATTTATTCCAGATAACCGTTAAAAGCCAAAGTCATAAATCATTTTGCTGATAACGAATAAAGGAATTTAAAAAATATATATTTAATGAATGAAAAAATTTGCAGATCAACAAACTGAAACCAATAACGCGATAAAATCAACAATCAAGCTGAAGTTACTTGTCGGAATTTCAATTTGAAAAGCAATCTTGAGGCGAATGATGCTGATAAAGCACAAAAGAAAGAGAGGAATTTTAATCTTTGGCAGCTGTAATAAAGGCAGACAACTTAAAGCTGTTTGTTTTCTTACGCAGTTTGTTGACTTTAACAAGCCAAAGCCGACAACAAAATATATATGGCAAAAGTCAGAGATAAACCAAACGAATAACCTATAAATCACAGTAGTTAAACAAAAGTGCTGCTGTTGCAGTTGCAGTAGCCTCTAATGGCCATTAAAGGTTGACTGCATCTGTATCCACACACACACACTGCTACACACACTGCCACACACTCTGCCACACACATGCTGATGTGTTGTGGGCGCTTAAACATGGCTGACATTTTACAGCTAACGAGTTTTTAAGTGCTGTCACGTACCATGTTCCCAAATTGACATATTGATTTTGCATCCCCCTCCAAAAAAAAGCGCTCCAGGAAATAGTCATAGCAAATCGAATAACTAGTCGTATGGGTAACATAGAGTTGAAACGCATCGAATAAAACAGCAGAATTGTCTTCATTTGATTAAACCAATAAAAAATATAACAAACTCCGTTCAGGGTTAGTTCGGATGAAGTGTGGCTAATCCAGCTTATAGCGCCTGCCCCTGAATAAAACGTGAATATTGTTTGAATGTTTGTTTATTTGGCAAAGCGCACTTAAATAAACAAGCACTCAATTTCCAGTTAATTAAAATCCACGTTCCAGCCGACAATGTCTCTCAGTTCGATTACCGGCTACAGCTCGGGGCTGACAGTGTCCGGCAATTAGTGAAATACTTTTGTTATAGCTGAATTTTATATATATAAATGAGTGGGTCTTTCCTAAACGTTTAATTTACGCCTACAGTTTTTTTTATATGTAGTTGTAGTTACGTATTAGTTAAAAATTAACCTTGATATGGACGCAATGTGATAATTTAAAGAGCTATCAGATCTATACACTAATGCCCCTTGCCTCTTTAAACTTGACTCGAATATGATTTAAAATAAATGGATAAACATATTTAAATTGAATACATACATTCATAGTTCGTAATTCAGGGTACAATCACTGGCATTCCTTAATTTATTTAAATTATAATTTAAATTAGTTTTCATTTGACTTACTTTCTCATTTAGTGTTTGATTAACCTTGATTGGGATTAGTCAGACACATAAAATACACACACAGCTGCATATATTTTTGTATATCTTTCTTCTTGCTTTTTTTTAAACACAATGCAAACATGAATCGCTCATAGGCTATGCCCCTCCCGGGACCATCGTCATATGACACCCCCCAAAGTATAACAACCACAGAAATTGATTTGTTGTTGTTGTTTTTGTTGTAAGTTGTTTTGTGGCATCTGTTGTGATAACCTTAAGACCATTTGTGTGTTTGTGTGTTTATTGTGCGAGCACATTATGCATAATTTCAATGTAGTCACACCGAGTCAGACTGGCACTGTAGAGGTCGGTGTAGGCCATGGTGGACCAAGAGAGGGGGTCGGTGGGTGCTGAGGTGTGTGTGTCTGTCTCAATGCCGCACAACATTTGCCCACTCGCATGGTAATTGGCAATTGGCAAAGCCGGCCAGTCTGAAGAGCGGCAGTTGCGTTTGCGTTACGCCTTAAAAGTGGTACACCAAAGGGGGGATGGGCAGTGGGTGCGGTATGGAATGGAGCGGTACATTGGCCCCCTGAAGAAGACAACGAGTGAAATCGTCAACGTCAACGGCGAGATGGCGTGTAATAAGAAATGAGTAGTAGGGTCCGCAACTAAATGGGAAAAGAAAGAGAGGAAAATAAAAGAAAAGAGAGGGAGGGGATGGGGGTGGGCGGAGGCAAAAAAGGCGCGCAGCTTTTTATTGTAAATTGTGTGTTTTTTCTGCTGTGATTTCATTTTGTGCGAAAATCGAAAGTGTCTGCGGCATGAAGAAAACACAAAAGCCCGAGTTCAATGGGCGGCTGGAAAAAATAACGTAAATTTTCCCAAAACAAAAACAGACCGAAACACAAAACAAGTTTCTAGTTGGAAGCGGATTGTTTTGCTGCTTTTTTTTGGGAAAGGTTAGGGGCGTAAGATTTAGAGTTATGCCCAAGAGGTCGAGTCAAATACCACTATGAACCCAAAAGAAAACAAAAAAAAAAAACAAAGCATATTTGACATTAATGTTATGCCTCAAAGTATTTTCTGCCCATCTCCCTCTTTCTCTCTCACTCTCACTCTCTGTCTGTTTTTCTTCCAGCTCTTTCGTTGCTTATTTAATGCACGCGCCTTGGGGCCAGGCAATTACCTACAGCAATCCAACAATAAAAACAAAAACAAAAACGCACCGCAACGCAACGCAATCGAAAATTTGGTGCGCCCAAAAAAAAAAGAAGAAACTTTCACTTTCTTGAGAAATTGTTATTATAATTTTTTTTTATTTTATAAAATTGTTTTTTGGAGAAATGTGCTAAATACTGAACTCAGCCCAGTTCCACGCTTTGGCTTGAGTGCCGATTATGCAGCTGTTGTTGTTCTTGCTGCTGTTGCTTTTATTGTTGTTGGTATTAAATAACGGCACACTTGTCACGCTGCTTGCAATGATTATCTCTAAATATTTTCTGGTTTTATAATAATTAAGAGTCAGATAGAAAACGAAAGTGATTTTCATAGCGTGAGATGGCAAACAAATGCACTTTTCCACTTGCATACAACAGCTGGAATCTTCTGCAAAGGGAAACTAAAGCCAAAATAACACATATCTGCTATACATGGAAACGAGGCAAAAAGAAGTGTTAAGACATTTTTTGCAGTACACAGTAGCAAGCAAATTGTGTTCGCGTAATGATCAAAGATTAGAGTTTCTATTTAAGAGAATTACTCAAATGGAATACAAAAATACTTTACTTTTATTGCATTCGAATGTTAGTCACGTATAAAAGACAGCGTCCACATTAAAATAAGATTTATTATTTGCATTTCTTGATTGGCATTCAATTATTTTACAGAACGTGTAATGTGGTCAGAATGTGTGAAACTCAAACTTGGCCAATGCAGGTCGGCCTATACACATTTATGTGTCTATAAATATGTATTCCATTTTGGTTAACGTTAGCTAATTAAGTATGCAGCTACTGAATGGGAAAGAAGTAAGTGAGAAACAGAAACCGCAACGGAAAATAGAAAACAAAAACAGGCAGAATAATGCCAAAGGCGGCTTAAACAAATGAAAGCGGTGCGTAACCAGGCCCAAAAGAAGTCTTGCGCATGACAAACGATCGATTGCTCGAGACACAACAGGCGTGCAAGAGCGAGCGAGAAGGCGAGAGGCCGACAAACAGAGAGAGAGAGAGAGAGTGAGAGGGCAATAGGAAGAGCTTTAGAATGTCTGTGAAATTAAACGGTTGTTTGACAGCTAAAGAAGAAAAGTGAAACAACAGCTGCATTGACGAATTCGACAGGCAGACGACAGGCAGGCAGGCAGACAGGCAGACAGACACACAGACAAACAGGCGAGCATACCGTAATTCAGATTTTGCAAGCCAACAAAAGCTGTACAGCTTTTTTTCTTCAAGCCGTTGCGCATGCGTTGTGGACAAGTAGTGGAATTGGCCAAGTGAAAAGCGCGAACGTGTTTTTTTGTTGTGTTTTTGTGATCATGTTTTTGTTTTACTTAATTTTTGTATGTGTAACAAACGCAACTGGTTTGCAGTTTTTGACTTACAAATATGGTTTAGTTTTAGTTTGAATGCGATTTTTACCTGTTTACAGCAAATGTTGAATTGTATTTCAACTTTCGGTTCTTTGTTGCGATTTGGTTCTTCGACACTTTTTCTTTCCTTTGTGGTTCACTCAATGGCTCGTCTATAAATAAGTTTGTGCCATAATTCGCGACACTCTTTTATCGTTTGGCCTCATTTATTTACATTTCGCTTTGCTTGATTTGTGCTATTATTATTATTAGTATTATTATTTATTTTACAATTTTCTCACTAAATTTCTTACACACTTTTGGCATGCGCTGAAATACCGCAAAAGCACACACATACACAAACTCACACATATATGCGAACACTGATTGAAGAAGAGACGCGACGAGCCGATGTTGTTGTTGCTGTTTTTGTCGTAGATTTCACCCGATTGGCTGCCTTTTATCGGTTTAACCGTCCGTCCAAATCGCGCGTCCGTCTCTAGCCAGCCAAAACGCTTCAAGCCAACTGCTCTGCACGATACGCCATCAACAACTGAACTGAGGCGATAGCAACCAAGTCGAATGCAGCTTTTGAGTCAAGCTTGCGAGCGCCAAACAGCTGGCTAATGCACGCAGAGAGTGAGCGCAAGCAAGAGCGAAAGAGAGAGACAGAGAGAGAGAGCGAGAAAGAGAGCGAAAGAGAGAGAGAGAGAGAGAGAGAGAGTAAGCTTTCGTAACGCTCGTTTAATTAAATTTACAATAGGAGCGTGATGAATCGTTTTGCAGTTGTCTCTGCGCTTCAGCAACTCTTGACATTAATTAGAATGGTGCTTATCTCGAAACATGTCATGAACCATTGTTCAAAAAAAGGAAATTGTTTTACATATTATTGTATGATAATACACGCCTTGATTGTAATTAACTGTGTCATTATTAGTGAATATTAGCAAGTTCTTAAAATAGATATTAAGCTTGATAAAATGCGTACGAAGAACCATACAAAGCCTGTAATTTTTAATCATGAAATCTCATATTTTTCTGGAATATAGATTTGTAAAAATATTTAAGAAGAGCCAGTGTTATTTATTAAAAATTTCAAGAACAACTTATCAGACTTAGCGTCATGTTAGTGAATTTATTATTATTGTTTATTTACAAAATATATACAATGCTAATAGGCTAATTCATAGCACGGCGTATCAGTAAATGCATGAACTTTGCCACATTGTGAACAACAACACAATCATTGCTCCACATTAATCAATCACTTAACAATAACAGACGATGTATGATTGATGACGCACTTTGCATCAGCTCGACTTGGCGGAGCATTCAATTGACGCCGTCGACTGTAGCGAGTGCTCGCTGTAGATGGTGAATATGTCGCCTTTGAACTCAGTCGATGGAGGCAGGCTGTCCACAACAACAGGAAGTGCCACTTGAACGGGATTCGCTGGCTGTTCAGATTTCAAATAGCATCGCAAGGTGACCTGCAATCCAAAGCAGAAACAACGTTTGTGCTGCTTACACGAATCCGTGGGCATGGCTACATCTGACTCCTGCTGCGATTTTCTGCAACAGCAGATCTTCGCCCTGAGCCGTGACAGCAAATTGATGGCTTGCGTGGGGAAGGTGTAAAAGAGCGGATTTAGCGCACAGCTCATCAAGTTGAACACACCCAAAGAGAAGTAGAACAGATAGCTGATCGATGAGGAAAAGGATCCGTAGAGGCGCATAAGCAGAAAGACCCAGGCGGGCAGACGTAAGCAAATAAAGATGCCGATCATCAGTACCACCACGTGCACCATGCGTCGATGACGTGCCACACGTGCCAATGCCGCAGGACTCAACTTCTCGGGCAGCTCCTGCTTCTGCGGCTGCGACGGCGCTATTGCGGCTGTTCCGTCCATATCGAAGGAGGCAGCCACACTGAAGGCGGTCATTATGGCAAACGCTGTCTCCGGCTTGCTCAACAGATACACACAGCGTGCCTCATCCTGTCGCTCTGGTTGCTCTTGCTCTTGGCGATTCCGTTGCTGATGACGTCGGTGCCACAACTGCTTGGCAATGGTCACGTTGAGGAACACAAAGGCCACAAGACACGGCGCAAATATGAGGGCAAGACAAACGATATTGTAGATTCTAACTTGGCTCTGCGTATGACATAAAAGTAAATCATAAATAGAATTGGAAATTGTTTCAGCTGATAAGATAGTAAACCGGTGTCATCAGCATGTTAAGCCTTATACGCAGATTGATACAAAGCTGATAAGCCACTACGTAGATTATATGTAATTAATATTCATAAAACAACAAGAAAAAAATGATTGTCTTATGTACGCCGATGGCTGCATACCCTAGCAGACTGGACATACAAGCGTCACAAAAAATACTAATAAAACCGACCAATTGTGCCAATCTAGCCAAAGTCTAGCCTTATATGATTGCTGACAATCAATTCAAACTCACCCTTTCGCCCAGGCACATTACGGCTGTGAACACTTTATCCTCCGTGCTTACTTGGACCGCATAGGCCTTGTATATGGTAACCAATGGGACTGCGGTAACAATACAAGTTAGCCAAATGGCGCCAATGCAGATGATGCAGAATTTCCGGTCAGGATTCCAAACGCCTTTCGCAGCACGTCTCAGGACCATAAAGCGATCCAAGGCAATAACCACAAGTACCATGCTGCTCAACAAAATAGTTGCAGTATTGACAACCGGCACAAAATTGCACATGAATGAGCCAAGCGTCTGAAATATATTAAATATAAAATATAAATATAAATAAATATATATATATGCTATTTTATGAGTATAGATTAGAGACTAATGAACTTACCCAAATTTCCAGGTATTCGGCACTGAAATAGCTAATGTTATTGACGAAAAAGTTAATGCTGCAGATTAGATCGCTGCAGGCCAGCGAGATGAGGCAGGCGCGAAAGAAAGGACGCAGTTTGCGTCTGGAGTTCACATAGAGGCTGCTCACGTTGCCCAGAAAGGAGCAGAAAAACATTACGGACATCAGTGACACAAATGTGATTTTTTGTGTTTGACTTATTTTATACATATCCGTTGCGTTCACAGCCAATATTCCAGTATTATCGACGATCAGAATCCGCGAATCCATTTAATCTATAAACCCTAAAAGTATGCAACGTTTATTCGTGCGTCAAGTTCGACGAATTATATTTGACTGAAAATTGAACGTGTGGCAGCTGCCACCTGCTACCGTTGAACTGCGTACAACGTTGTACGTTATACGTTGTATGGTGAACGTTTAGTTAATGATTATAGCCAGATATCATAAATTCTTATCAATCGCTTGGTCGTCCTCGCCTTCTGATTGCCATTCGCTGTCGCAACAGTTTTGCACTGCTGAATCCCACACGCAATGCGGCGATGAGGCGATGAGTGATTGACCAACGACCGCATCGTATTTGGGAGCGCGACATGTGTCATGTGTTTTACGCGGCCAAAATATATAACAACCAATATTATGGATCATTTGGCATTTCGCATAATCATAAACAATTGAGCGATTGAGCTAAGTTCGTGGAAATTAGTTTAGTTTAGAAGTTTACTTCTATAAAATGCATATGGAATAGTTATGAATTATTAAATAAGCATGTCGCAGCATATGCAGTTCGATAAGTTCTGTAAATTTTCAATACTTGTCTCAGAAACAGTGTAAGTGTTATTTTTGACAAAGTTGGAACTCTGATTTACTTTATAAGATCGGAGATACACACTCACAGTGTATACTCAAGTTAAATAATTGGAAAGTATAAATAAGGTAACTATCGCTATGGAATATTAGTCATTAAGGCAGATCTAAGTGAACTTTATAGAGTAGACACATGATAATTGCAATTATTTTCTTTATTCATTGAATTGTTTATTGATACAATATATTTCGGCAAATATTTTAAATATGCATTGGCCAATTTAATTACTGAATAGCACATTTTATTGTCCACATTATTATTTATTTTTCTTCAGTTATTTCATATATGTTTGCTTAAGTTGCTTCAAAAAATACAACGCTTTTAACACACACACACACTCACCCACAGGCACACACACACACACACACACAAATATATATGTAAGTATATCTAGCATCATATTATTAGTATACTTAGCTAAACTAAATATATATATAAGATATATAAAAAATTACAAATTGAATTGTGGTAAACTTAACAGCAAAAGCCTAGCGCTAAATAAAATCTAATTGCTTACAACCTAAATTAAAAATCGATTCGAGATTCTAAACAATGAACACACACAAAACGCAATCGCAAACAATAATTACACAAAAAAACATTTAAAGCTAGGTTATGATTTAATTACAAAAAATAAAAAATACTTGGAATTTATTGGCAAACTCAAGATACACACGCACACACACACTCACACACACACATGCACACAAAGTAAACAGCTATATGTTTGCCATACACATATATATACATAAATATATATATATGATCTAATTATATAGTCTTTTATGCTTAGCGCAAAAACCCGCATAGTTATAGTATAGTATGGTATTGCATAGTTTAGTTTAGTTCAGTTTAGTTTAGTTTAGTGGATTAGGTAGCTTTACAACGACGGATAGTTTTTCTTTATCATTTGTTTTGTTTTTGTTTTAGTTGTTGTTGATCATTTTGTGACGAATGCATTGCGCATACGCTTAGTAGTATTCGGGCTGCTCCTGCGACTCCACATCCATGCACTGGCTGCCCATGTGCACCGTTAGCGTCTGGTAGGGCAACGGCTTCCCCACACTCAGATTGGCAGTCACATAGATCAAATAACTGTCGCCGGGCGTCAGACTGAGTATGGTCTCCGTTTCCAGCTTGTCCACGCTGCTGCAACATTAATTGAACATTCATTTAAATAAATGTATATTGGATATTAACTCATCTCTCTCTCTCTCTCTCTCTCTTTCTTACCTGTTCTGCTTCTCGCGACAGCGAATGTACTTGAAATTCTTGTGCTGCGTTATCCGCAGTGCCCCAAAGTCCATGCAATAGTTGGTGTAGTCGACAACGCTGCGTGGCGGCAGATTAAACACAATCACACAGTAGCTAAAGGATAGGGAATAATAATAACAATATAAATAAATAAGTGTAAGTTAAATTCCACACTTATAAAAACGCAGAGTTCACGTTGTAAATTTGAAAATAGCTTGTAATGCAATTATAATTAAAACTGCTTTCTCGACAGACTTAATTAATATTTAGTTTCAGCTAAAAATCCCAAAACCAATTCCCCTTCGGTAAGTCTGTAATTTTTTGCTTTTTTTTAAGCACCATCCTACCTCAGGGCTCGCTCATCCGGTGAGCCATGCCAGGCAATTGTGGTGCTGGTGCAGCGAGTGCGAACATCGAATACCGTTATATTCTCTGGCAGCTCAGCCAGATCCCGGAACAGGCGTTCACTGCTCAAAGCCAGCTGCAAGAGGATGCAACAAAAAAAAAAAGAAACAGATTACACAGCATTTTGGGTGACAGCCCCAAAAAACTGAAGCCACAACTCACTCGCACTTTTTGGGCACGCAACGCTTCGTCCTCGTTGCTGGGCTCGAAACGCATGAGATACCGCTCGCCGGGCGTGACGCCCGCCAACTTGATATACGTCGGGGAGTAGATGTCACCCACGTTGGCCACCAGCCGATGCTGACGCAGCAGCTTCACTCGTATCTCGCTGCCCGCACACGGCAACAGCAGATACCGTATGAAGTGGGGCGGCGGCATGGTCGAGGGCACCTTGAAGCTGTACACCTGCACGCCGTGCAGTCCGCCAATCTTCAGCAGTGACAGCGCCTGTTCCCGCAACGCCGTTGGTTGTGTGCGATTAAAGTTCACCTGGCTGCTGGCCAGCGTCAGCGTCAGATTCTGCAGACGCTGATGCACTCCGAAGAGCTGCAGACGATAGCTGCTGTTGGCCTGCAGGCCCCTCAGCTGCTGCTGTGTCCGAGCGCCGGTGCACACAATGTGCAGATTGTGTCGGGGATTCAGATGACGGGCACGCTTCGGTGCTCGGGACCACACCAGATCCAGCATGTTGCCGCTGCCCGTCGAGCAGGGACCGGAGGCGGCACGTGAATGCGCCTGCTGCTGCTGCCTCGTGTAAGCATAAACGGCCTCACAGAAACTGCCAAAATCCTGGCCACTCCCCGAGGTAGTGGAGGTAGTGGTTGTGGATGGCGAAGGAGTGTTGGAGCTGAGAGTGCCAGTGCGCTGGATCACCAGGCAATAGTGCATGGCATGATAATCAAATTTGCTAAAACAATTCACAGTAATTATTATTAGTAATTCAAATGTTGTGAGGAACTATATAAATATATATATATATACATATGTATATATCTGCTATATCTAGAGAAGTACTCACCTTCGCTCCCATTTGACAATCAGCTGACGCTTGCGCACGCGATTCTGGGTGCGAATCTGGATGCGATGTGTGTGATTGAGTAGGGGCCAGCTCTGATGCGGATGCTTGGCCTGTGCCTCCAGCTTGAGGGCACCGCCCTGACGCGCCTGGACAAACAGATCGTATTGGCCGCGAAGGGCGCAGGGCAGGATCAGTCTGCCCAAGGTGGGTCCCTTTGCCAAACGCAAAACGTTCGCTGTCGTGCCAAAGATGCAGATATTAAGGCGGCAACCGGAAAGCGGCAACTTCAACTTACCTGTCTGATTGTAGTAAATCTGACGTGCCACGGGCATTGAGAACAGAATCGTCAGTGGCGTTGAGTTGTTTAATTTCAGCACAAACCTGCCAGAAGGGAGACAAACCAAAGATGAAGAATTAGTGCTAAGAGAGGCAGGGAGGGACAGAGGCAGATATGGAGATGGAGGTGGAGGGGTTGTGGTTATCTGGTGTGAGTTCAGGGCGGAATAAGTGAGCTTTTGATGCTCTATGTCAAGAATCATGACACTAAATTATCACACGCAATTTGTTTCGTTGTTGAGTCAGCGCCCTTGGCAACTGGCGCTGCTTTCAACAATGTTGCAACATTGCTCAGCATTGTGTCCAAGTGCATGACTGGTATTATTTTGCTCTTCTCTTCTCTTCCCATCCCATCTCATCTTTCGTTCTTTGTTTCGATCTTCTTGGCCAGCAAATGCGTTGCAATTGTCTTGCGCTTAGTAATTAAATGCGAAATTTATGTGCAATCTTTCTAATGACAAAAGGCCAGAGACAAATATGCCAACAGCACACCCACATAAATGCGTAAGTGTGTGTGTGTGTGTGTCTGCGTGTGTGTGTTCGCTGGCAACAGGAAGAGCCGGCAACGCCATTGCAGTAAAGTGACTCATTGACTTGGCTTTTGGCCGGTCATCTCAAGTTTTATGACCGGCTACTTCCGGGCAAATGCCATTTGCCAATAGCTGCCTCTCCATGCCACCATGCCCCTCTTCATATGTTGCTCCCCCGCTGTATTTTGTAGTTGGCCACAACGCCAAAAGGTTCCCAACTGTTTGATAGAGTGTTTTAATGCACTCATCCATTGTTGGCGGCCATTTTCAGATTGGCGCCGCAGCGACTGCACAAATATTTGCTTTAATTTAAGGCTCGCATGTTGCAGTTGCAGTTGCAAGTGCTTTTAATGTTGTTGTTATTACAATTATTGTTGCTGTTGCCCGCCTGATGACAGCAGTCAATTAAATAAGGCAAACATCATGTGCGAACAAACAAACACACACACAGCACATCTATGAAACCCCTTTAATTATGAGCGAATCTCAAATGCTCTCTTAAGCTATATTTAAAAAAGGGTATTATTGAAACAGTAAACAAAATTAAAAATAAATGTAAGTCTACAAAATTGAATGTGAATTTTAGATCCATCATATTTAAGCAATAATTTCAAATAATTTATGAGCTAATAAAAAGTAAAGCACATATTTTGAAACTAGATTGGGTAACATTTAAGAAATTTTTTAATTACATTCAATTTAATCAGAAGAAACTACAAAAATAAATAATTTATTGTAGAAAATAAATTTCTAACTGCCAGTTATGCCCATAAATAAAATATATACCCTAAAAAAAGTATTACATCATGTGTATACATAATATATATTTAGGTTCATGCCAACGATATGCCGTCCAAGTGTAGGGTGCAATAATGCAAAAACAGCAGCAGCCAGTTTGTCTGTCAGCCCACAACAAACAAACCGGCAGGCAAGAGGAGTTTGGAGTTTGGATTTTCAGTTGCTCGACCATCGTGCAAGCCAACGTACAGAAAATGTGGTCAAATTTGTGGGTGATGATGGAAAAAGTGCTGCTGCTGCTGCTGTTGCTGCTGCTGTTGCTGCTGCCAATTGGTGGTTTTGGCATTGTGAATCCGTCGAATGAGTCAGCCAATATGGTTATCTATATGCTGCCCGAAAAGGATGTGGGTCCACAGACTTGGCAGGTGGGCGTCGATTGTCTGGACAGTTTTGCCCAGATCTTCTTCTATCGCAATCCGCAGCAGCGTTTCACACGCTCCTACAACCTGATGCTGACGCGTGCCTTCAACATGTCCATGACCGCTGCGCAGATACAGGAGGGCTTCAGCAAGCGCATCAACGAGGCCATCAGTGATACGAAGGCGCCACCAACACGCGAATACTTTCAGCTGCGTGTGATCTCGGATCACGATAAGCCGTCCAAGTTCTTTGGGGAACTGCTGCTAACGGATAACTATGTATTCATTGTGGACAGCTTGCCTCATCTGCGCAGTCTGGTGACCGATTATGTGAGC
This sequence comes from Drosophila picticornis, assembly GCA_035043845.1. Classification (NCBI taxonomy): domain Eukaryota; kingdom Metazoa; phylum Arthropoda; class Insecta; order Diptera; family Drosophilidae; genus Drosophila; species Drosophila picticornis. Next base: position 5,688,126 of record JAWNMR010000493.1, on the reverse strand, counting down.
AAGAATCGCTCCTGGAATCCGGGCGCACGATTTTTGGTGCTCTATCACAATGCCGAGATGATGGACAAACCCTTCACGGTGGCAACAAGAATCTTCAGTGTTTTTCGCACCGAATTCTATGTGCATCGTGTGGCGCTTCTCTTTGCCGACTCATCCACAGATTATAATCTGCTGGTCAATGATTATTACAGCAATGTCGACTGTCGCGTGTCAAGCGTCCAAACTGTTGGACACTGCAACAACGGAGAATTGAATCCGTCACCACATGCCGTGCAGGTGGCCATGCAGGATTACATAAGCGGATTCAGCCCGAAAAACTGTACCTTCTTCGTTTGTGCAGCTATTGCGGCGCCCTTCGTCGAGGAGGACTGCGTCATTGGCATCGAGATGCGAATCTTGGGCTTCATGCGCAATCGATTGCAGTTTGCGGTGCGTATTGTTATAGGATATAGGCATAGGATGACTTATATTTAATTGATATCAGATATCAAAAAGAATTCCAGCTTCAATTCGGTATTATCTTTTGCAGACAAATCAAACTTGCATACGGGAATCGCGTGGAGAAGTGGACGCAGAGGGTAATTGGAATGGTCTGCTGGGCAAGCTGTCGGATGGCGAGTGCGACTTCATCTTGGGCGGCTTTTATCCGGACAATGAGGTGATCGGCAAATTCTGGGGCACTGATACCTATCTGCAGGATGCTCACACATGGTTCGTCCAGCTGGCAGAGAAGCGGCCGCCATGGCTGGCAATGGTGGCTATCTTCAGGGTGTACACTTGGACGGCCTTTCTGGTGGTGCTCCTAATTAGCTGGCTGTTGTGGTATGCGTTGGTCACACTGCTACCGGAGCCACAATACTCCCAGCAACTGAGTTTAACCGCAATTAATGCCCTGGCCGTATCCTTGTGCGTCGCCATCCAGGAGCGACCCATTTGCGATGCGACACGAATTCTGTTTCTGATGCTGACGATTTATGCGCTCAATGTGGTCGCCATTTACACCTCCAAGTTGATAGCCACTTTTCAGGATCCGGGCCTATTGCATCAACTTGACGAGCTGCACGAGGTGGTGGCAGCGGGCATACCCTTCGGTGGCGAGGAGGAGAGCAGGGATTGGTTTGAGAACACGGACGATATGTGGATATTCAATGCATACAACTACACCCGACCCTTTCGTCCGCACGGCGTAAATCTAGTGGCAGTGGAGCAAGGATTACGCTGCATTCTCAGCAGTCGCATGTTCATCATGCAGAGTACACATGCCGATGACATTTATGCTTTCCCCGACAACGTCTTCATCAGTCCCATACAGATGATTACGAAGGCTGGCTTTCCGTTTCTCTACGAAATGAACATGCTAATTCGATATATGCGCGATGTGGGCATTATACACAAAATCGATTCAGATTTTCGCTATAACAATACGTATTTGAATCGCATTGCGAAGATGCGTCCCGATTTCGCCGAAACGGTCATCGTGCTGACCACACAGCATCTGAAGGGGCCGTTTGGCATCCTAATTGTGGGCATTTGCAGTGCATCGCTGACGTTTGTGGGTGAGCTGCTTTACGGCTATCGCCGGCACAGACGAAAGCAGCGACGAGCTCGATCACGTGGTCGTCGTCGGCGTGCTGCCGGCAACTGGTATCGGGAGCGACACCAAGTGCGCAAAGCGGTGGCTCCAGTTGTGCGCTTTACGCCCGTCAAGCGACGCAAAGTGCTGTAAGGAGCCAGTCAGTCAGTCAGTCAGTCAGCCAGACAACGCAGACAAACCAAAACAAACAAAACCAAAACTCAGCTAAGCAACTAGCTAAAACCATAAAAATTGACTCAATTCACATAAATTTGCAATTGAGCAGAAGGCAGCAAGAAGATAAAGAAGAAAATGCGCAGATGCAGAAGTAGAAGACGACGTCAATTGTGGTTGTTGTTGTTGTTGTTGCTGGTGCTGGTACTGTGTTGGGGTCGTCGCTGTCTTTCTCCCCGTTGTTGTTGGTGTTGTTGTCTTCCTCGTTGTCTGCTTGCTCGTCTCGTCTGGTTTGTTGTAGTAGTTTTCACGCGAAATACTTAAAATCAGCGACAAAATTCTATTTTTGCAACTATCAAAAGCGACGGCATGAAAAACAAGCAGACAGTCAGGCAGGCTGGCGGCCAGGCAACCAGGCAGTCAGTTGGTCGGTGTCGGGAGTCTGGTCTGTTCTGTTCGGTTCGGTTCAGCTCTGCTCTGCTCCTACTTCTGCATTAACTTCTGCCTCCCCAAACACCACCCGACACCCTCTAAATGCCCTGCATAAATTGACAATCAGCATTGAATGAACACAGTTTTTCCCGCACAGCAAAACAATTTGAAAAGCAAACGCAAATATCGTCAGTGTCAACTGTCGCTGATAATATTGTTACAAACTGCATATTTACCAACTCCATTTAAAAAAAAGTTTCTAAATTATAGTCAGCTCCGGAAAATACCACGAATAAGCGCTAAACTTTCCGCTTGAAACTTTGGCACTTCAATTCTTTCTCTTTTACTTTTTCTTTACATCTAATTGCAACTATTTTAATAGCATTTCGGGTAGATTAAACGGTTTTCCAGAACATCAAAAACTAGTCAGCAAAAAAGTTTTAAAAATAAAAATGTAAAACAACAACAGAAACTAGATAAGAAGAAAGTATTTCAGATAATACTTAAGAGTACAATATATATTTTTCTTTATTTGCTGTCGAACTTAAATAATCGTTCGCAAATTCTGTGTACCATTTTTAACGAGACCCAATTTAGTACTTATGCACTCAAATAAACTCATACAAAGCTAATAGATATATTTATATGTATATTTTGAATATTTAAATTTAGAGACGGAAAAGCTTTTAAAAATCAGTTACAGGTGCTGATATTTTCAGTCCATATCCTAGTACCATAACAAAATTCAACAGTAAATAAAATATTTCATAAATATCCTTTACTTAAACCTTTACACCTTACTAACCGGAACCGGAATCGGAAATACGGACTCGTGTTGACAAATGCTAAGCCTTACGTGTTATATTACTTAAGATAATAAACCAAATTCTTTTTAATCTCAAATATATAATTATGTACAGATATTTACTTATATTTTCCTGCTAAAAGCAACTTTATCAATTTATTCCTATTGACTTAGAGACGGGAGTTTTCTGTTCGCCTACTGACAACAGGCATAACCTGGCCTAACCTGACCTTTTGAATATCTTATGCCAATAATAACTCATTGAACTGTACGATATATGTCCATAAACAATGTTTTTGGATCAAGAGTTTTTCGAATTTGCACAATAAATAAATGTAGATGTATGTTTTTTTTTTTGTATTTTTTTCTATGAATGATTCAAAAAATGCCCAGCGTCGAAGCAGTGAAACAAACATTCGCATTCACATTTACTTGATTACTCACTAAGCACTCACAAAATGGGCACAGTGCGCACTTAGTGTGTGTATGTGTGTGTGTGTGTGTTGATTTGGTTTTTGGTGAAATTTTAGACTATTGAACTATGGCAGCGCAGTCTGATGCGCTGACTAAGCAAACTGGGGAGGCTGTCTCGCCCCGTCGACAGCCGCGACGCCCAAATGTCTGTCTGTTGTAGGATGCACTAGATGCAGTTGCAGTTTGCAGTTCGCGAATATAGATACAGATACGGATACAGCAACAGATGCAGATACAGATACAGATACAGATACAGATACAGATACGGATACAGCAACAGATGCAGATACATCTACAGATACATCTACAGCTACAGATACAGATACATTTGCAGCGACAAGTCTTGACGTCTATAAATACAAACAATAAGTTTATTTGAGGCACAAAACAGTCGTCGGCGCTGCCGCTGAAGGTCTGCGCACTATTCAGGCACAAAACCAACAAAATTATGCACTGCATTTTTATGGTCAAAACAAATTTTAGTAGTCTTGTTTTTTTTTTTTTGTTTTTGTTCTGTTGTTCTCGTTGTTGTTGTTGTTGATGGTGCTGTTTTTATTGTAGCTTCTTTGATACGCTTACAAATAAATAGTTTCACGCCATAAAGCAGCTCATTGGGAGTGTGCACAGGGGATTGCTGGTGGCAGGGGTGGGCTGCAGGCTGCAGCAGTTCTCTCGCTGGAGCAATAAAAGTTGTTTACAACGCTTGAGCCTGCGGCGCTCATAAAAATGCAGCAGCAACAACAACAACGAGCACATTAACAACAATTTTGCTATTTTGTTGTTTGTTTTGATTTTCGGGCCATTGGCGAAATGCGTAGTAGTAGTGCTGTGTGTGTGTGTGTGTGTGTGTGTGTGTGTAGTATATGTAGTACTGCGTGTTGTTGTATGCAACAGATGCTACAGGTGGTCAATGGTGCACACAGAACGTGGCCCAGTCCCAATTCAAGTTCCAGCAGCCGTTCCACTTGGCGTTCGAGTTTCAGTTTTGTTTTGCTATTTTGTTTTTTGTGTTTTTTTGTTTGCTTTTTTTTTGTTGCGAGCGCCGTCGAATTAAGTCGTTAAATTAATATTTATGATTTGTTTGCGCAAAAATTATTAACAAGCCGACGAAGGCGATGCGTTGCGTTGATTGCGCCTGCCCAAGGAGTCGGCAGTTGTGGCAATATCCTCAGGCCAGCGGCCGTTCAGATCGCTTAATTCTAGCAAAACTCTTAATGACTGCACGCGCTATAAATTGTGTGCACACAATTCCGTCGCTCCTTTTCACACGCTCTCAACTGCAACACGAGGCGCGCAACACGTACAGCTGAAGAGTCAAGCGAGGGGGGCTGATGATGGACATCGACATCGACATCGGTATGGCCATGGAAATAGCTCTGGACACAGAACTGGAGCCCGAACACTTGCAACTGGAGCAGTCGATTTGACCACTCTGGTCGCGCGACAATAAAACCAAAAACTCTCCACATAGAACAACAACAACAACAACAACAATAACAAGATGCACAATGACGACGACAAACCACAATATTAATTTGAATGTTTGACATTCTATGCCAGAATGATAAAAGTCATTTGAGAGCAGCAAAAAGGCAAAAACGGAAAACTAAAAAACGAATAAAATGCTAAACAAGAAACAAATATACAACTTCAAAAGGTTCGCACGTTCTTTGGCGAAATAAAAGACAGAAATGTTTGAAACATATAAAAGTAATTTCAAGAAGGAAATGACAGACGAGCCATATCGAATTTGATATGTTCTTGCAGAGGCAGGGATATCATAAGGCACAACATATACAAAATGTATATGTATATATATATATATATAAAATAAGATATTTATTGGTTGATTTTTCACCATGTTTCTAGTAATTGATACTTAAGGAAAACAAAATAGTCAGTTTGAAAATGAAGTATAAAATTATTATAAGCGACCGATTGCAGCAACACAAGAAGCATGAGTATATTTGCAAGTTGTTTCTATTACTTGTTGTTGCTGCAATCAAATGAAAACTTAATTCCACATCTAATCTGCGTTGACTGGCCGAGCTGACAAAGTTAACGCACCCGAACGATATGCAAGAGTATACAAATCGAGAAGACAAAATGCCTGCCAGGCGCGCGCTAAGCGAAAACGTGACAGCTTTTCTTGACCCAGGCCCAAACGAGGGCAAAACGAAAAAAAAAATAAAAATAAAAAACAAAAAAAACAACATAAAGTAAAGAAAAATACAGAAAAGAAAAAAAGTTTCTCATACGCCACGTGCAACACGGCCGCAGCTGTGGGCCTAGCAGCAAAAACAACAGAAAAAGAACACCAACACTAACAAAACACACAGACAAACAAGCTAAAGTAGTAGCAGAAGAAGAAGAGCATCACACACACACACACACACGGCTAATATTTATGGCAACTGTAAAAATCTGGTGATGCTTTTTGTTTGGCCAACCACACGTCGTGGTTATAAATTATTTTTGTTGGTTTTTTTCCGCTATTGCCCATTCCCCTGGCCGGGGCATCCTTGGTCCTCGAGCTACCGCATTTTGTTATTGCGTGGTTATAATTTGATTTGTGTGACAGGCGCCGTCGCCAGCGCACTTAGGCGCATTACAATCACGCAAGCTCGCCGAACAAGGACACTTGATGACTTTTCTTGACTTTTCTTGACATTTATACTTGTTATTAACTCACCGTTTCTTCTGGCGATGCTCGAGTGCAATGTGCACAGGCACATCCACATACAGATCCTCGACATCATCGATGCTGTTCAGCATCTTCTCGTAGGCCTGTCGCTGCGGACAACTGGGCGGCAGGATATGCGTCTCCTCCTGTGGCTCTTCCAGTGGCTCCAGGTTGATGCGGTTGCTCGAGAGTGGCGTATGTGCAATCTCTGCCCCCAAGTGTGGCAGCAGCAGTGGCAGCAGTAGCAGCAGCAACACAAGTCCTGGCTGCTTGGCCAAATGTTGCCGTCGCATTTTTTTTTTTTTTAGCTCTAAAGTTTATGGGCTGTTAACTGTTCGCAATTGGCTTGGATTGGACTTGTTTGGCAATTTTACGTTGTGTGTTAGCTGAGATTTAAGTGAGTTTGGATTTTGGTTTGCGGTGAGAGAGCAGCAGTTTTGAGCAGTGTTCTTCAGATGCATAAAACAAAAAGATGTCTCAAAGCAAAACGTTTTTTTCTCAATTTATAAATGCAAACTATTCTTTTCTATTTTCAATGCTTCGAAAAATTGTCTCAAATTTTAAAACTGAAACTAACACTTAAGCAACTAAATGACAGCTGCAACATTTTATACTATTCCACCGTGTGCATATATAAAACACCTGTTTCTCCGGTCCTTCAGATTACCCAACTGACTTTAATTGAGCGAGGCAGCATACTGAAGATTTAATTACCTTTGAAAAATGGATTTCGTAATATGAAAACTCAAGTTGAAGAAATTGAAATAATGAAGAAAACGTACGAAATTTAATTATAACTAGCTGAAAGCATGCACGAATGAGTCTTTCTATTTACAGGGTAGCATAGAAAATGTACTCAAATAAAATCTATTCAAGAAGGCAAACACGAATGCTCTTAAGTCAGAAGCGATTTTATTTAATCTTAAAAAGAAACAGCTTAAAACATTTCAAGCAGCTTATTTGAAAAAAATCCCAAAGAATTTAGAGTTTACTTATTTTACTGATAAGATTAAGTCCAGCAATTTCCCAAATATTTTCCATGCCTATTTCTATAAATCATTTCCATCAAGGCAGCTTATCCTCTCCTCTGCTCAATTGTTTTTTTTTTTTTTGTGTTTTGTGTTTGTGTTTTTATCCCACTGCTTTAACTCTTCTGCTTGGCCACTTCAGCAGCTTTGCTGAGGAGCTTGTTGCCCCACGCTGACAGCACAACCACTCCAACCCCAAACCCAACCCCAACTCCTGCTGCTGCTTCTTTGCACAATTAAGGCCTGTCAAACCTTTGACACACGTCGCCGCTGTTTGCTGCTGCTGTTGCTGCCTGTGACAACTTCTTTAGCTTTGGCTTTGGCCGAAAATATGGGCAAAAAGAAGAAATTATTTTTTGGCAGCACAGTACATATATATATATATATGCATATATATATATATATATGCGTATATGGTACATATTTTTTGTTTCAAGTGTTTGGCTTGGTTTCTTTTTTCATTTTTTGACTGAGGGCAGCCAATTAATTTTGACTGCAGTGAATCGATTCTTGGAACTGTTAGATTTACTAATTGCTGGCCACACGCCCCTATTCTCTTTCCTTTTTCTTCTTCTTCCTTTTTTATTTTATTATTTTTTTTTTTTTGGCAATTAGAGTTCTGCGAATTTGCGTGCGCCACAGCAATTGGGCAACGCTCTATTGCAAATGGGTGTTGGGGGCTGCTGCTGTTGCTCCGTCATTGGGCAGGGGGTTGCCACCTGTTGTCGCCGTGCCGAGCAATTAACGGCACACGCCTGCCATCAAAACACACACACACACACACACTCGAACTCGCACACTCGCACACTCACTCACTTTGCCTACGCTGTGGTGTTGTTAATTTTTTGAGCGCGCATCGTTTGTCTTGCACTGTGTTTTTGTTTGGTACCGTTAGCCTAACGGTATTTGTATTTGCACACGGTTTGCTTTTGCAGCACACATACACAGATGCACACACACATGCACACGCACAGGCACTGGCACAGGCATACGCACAGACACAGTCACATAAACAAAGCACAGACACGCGCGTAGGTCGGAAGCTGAAGCTTTCTGCTTCCGTCTGCCTTGACGAGCAAACACAAAATGAGAGTCGTGCGCAAAGCAAACGAAAAACCGAGCGCCAAACTGCTGCCGCTGACTGCGCAGCCAGCGTCAGCAGCGACTGCAAAACGAAGATGCCGCCCCACAAAAGCCCGAAGATGTTAGCCGAAGTGGCAGCTGCGCAGCCAGCAAACATATGTGCATGTATGCATGTGAATGTGTTTGTATTTGTGTGTGTGTGTGTGTGTGTTTTTATATATAGCCTTCTTATGCTTTTTTCCTTGCCTTAATTAATGTGCCTGCTTCGGGGGCTGCCCCATTGATGAGGTTGACAGCTTCGACTCATTCTTCGCCGGTTTCCCTTTTTTGCAACCCAATGTGCCCACTCTGCCCCTGTGCCACGTACAGCCTCCCCTTTGCTACCGCCTCTCGGTTGTTGTTAGTGTCGCGCCAACATTTTCGATTTTTGAATTTCATTTTCATTGAAAGGCAACAGCAGCAGCAGCAGCAACAACAAGTGAAACATAAAATGCGTTGGTTTTATGCACGGCACGTGACTTTCAATGCAAAGAAAACAGCAAAAAAAAAAACCCGAGCGCCACTCAGCCGCAACAAGCTGCAGCCACTGTGAGCGAGCGGCAATTGTAATACGAGTGGCGACCAGAAAACACGGAAGATAAACATTTGATTCAGTTTCAGATTCAGATTCAGCTGGCTCAGATGCCCAGCGAGCTGCCACCACGACTGTGCCGTGCCTGTTGCAAGCAACACGGTCTCTCACAATGCACCATCGAGTCGCCCTATTCGCCGCCACTCGCCGCTGTCCGTGTCCAAGTCGCGGTCTCAGTTCCAGCCCCAGTTCGTCTACAAAAACCAAACATTGCGAAATTCTCACAGGCCTTCGACTCGAGCATTTTGCTGATCGCATCGATTTAAGTACATGTGTTTTTCACTTCTTTTACAAATGCAGCGCAATATATCCAGCCAGCAACTTAATACACAATTGTACAAATTGTAAATGTACTATGAACGCCGCAAATCTTCTGAACTCTATTTCGAAATATTAGAAACTCTTAGGAATTAGAGGCGAGTAGCTAAAAGCATTTTTCCTTGCGTTCAACATTGATTTGGTTGCTGAGCATGAAAGATAATATCTTTTGTTGTGCCAAAAAGACTTCCATCCTTTATACAAGCAATTAAACAAGAAAGTAATATAACAAATATATACAACATTTAAAATATATAAAATATACATTAAAAAGTATAAAATAAATCAAATGAGATATATATAAAATTTATTAATGTTAACAACATTAAATCGTGTATATATATTTGAAATTTATGCCAAGAATGTTGTTAAGCATTTTGGAAAACTACATAAAAACTTGTCAAGTCTTAAACTTGCTGTATTTTGTCTAAATTTCGTTTAGAACACATTCTTTAACGTTTCCAAAACATTTACCTTTAATGTTCATGTATTTTATTATTGTTTGCTTTGTGAATTATATTAAAATTTACGTTCCTACAGAATGCTGACGTCGACCGAGACAAGAGTCTCTCCGTCTGTCTGTCTGTCTGACCGAGTTACCTGTGCATTATTACGTGTTTGCCTGTTTTTGCGTTGTGGGGTTTTCCCGGAATTCTGACAACGCCAAAAATCTGTTGCGTATATGGCAGGAAATGAATTTTTCGATGCATGCCTCGAAGCACGAGGCAACCAACATCCAACAAATTAACAGCAAATTAGTTAGAAAAGCGGCACACAGACCAAACGAGGCCAACAACCAGCAACAACAACAACAACAACAAGAACAGCAACAGCAACAAGAAAAACAACAACAGCAACTGCAACAGTTGACGACAGGAACAACGTTGACGAGGAAGACAAATGGAGGCACGGAAAGGGGTAACCTTGGAGGCGCCCCTAAAGCGCATAACTCAAGGGCCACGCAGGATGGGTAGAGCCCAACTGAGATCCAAGTCCAGCTCTGGGTTCCCCGCCAGGCCAGGCCAGGCCAGACCAGACCAGGCCAGGCTCATGCATTATGCAAGGCGCTGCTCGGCCTGTCAGCCCCGACTTTGGTCAGCAACTCTTCCTCCGACTCTGCCCGCGACTCTGCCTATGCCTCTGCCTTTGCCTCAGTCTCTCTGGTGGTGGCCCAAGCGGCGTCGCGTTGCATTTTTCAACAAATTAATTATTGACAAAAAGGTGGAACGAGTGCCTGAATGAGCGAGTGAGTGAGTGTATGAGTGAGTGTGTGAGTTCACTTTTTTGCGGCTTGTGTTAAACGATGGGAACATTGTAAAAATAGATGGCTTTCCAATTGGTTGGCTGTCGGCTTAAGGAAGAGTTGTAACTACAAATACATGCATAAATAGCTGAATGCCTATTAATCGACAATAATATTCATATATTCAGTATTCAGTAGACAACTGTAGAAAGATGTATTTAAATTAAAACAAACTTCACTTGTTGCCTGAAGTCAGCATATGCTGAGATCTACATTTCAATTAATTTAAAAAACAGATCGATTGTTTCCATGGGAACTATGAGATAATAGTCGGACGACGGCTATATATGCAAGATAGCTTCAAAACTGACACAAGGACATAACCATATCGATCAAGAAATATATCTGCTTTTTAGGGTCGAAAAGATGTTACAAACTTCCCGTCAAAAAATACACATATATTCTGGGAGCATCATTAATATTCTCAGATTGTTTTTTAATGTGAATCGAAAGTGGTTTTTTTGTTTTTGATAGCTTGCAAATGAATCCATTATATAAATTAATACATTACTTGTGATTAAATTGAAATAATATTGGAGATTCATTATCGTAATTGGAAGTAATAATGTAAATGCATGTAAATGAAATAAATTGAAACGCCAATATTGAGGGGCGCGTAACTGGCAATTAAAGTGAACCAAATCGTATTACTAAAGTGTTCCCAGCACCATTATCGACTGCTGCTGCAGCTGCTGCTACTCCTTATTTCGGTTGCATCCAAGTTATTGGTACAACATTTTTGCCTCACACTAGCACTTCATCAACGCGAAATGATTGGCATGCCAACGTCAACGACTCGCAGCGGCAGCAGCAGCAACAGCAGCAGTTGAAGCAGCAGCAGCAGCAACAGCAGCAACAACAACAATTGCTGACGCTGGTGGCTGCAGCGGCGACAGCCTCCGACATATGTAAAAGAATCGTTTAAAATAAATGACAGTCGCGCCCCTCTCGGCTCACTCCCTATGTCACTCTCCCCCTCTCTTTCCCTCACTCTCTCTCTCTCTCTCTATATCTCTCTTTCTCGCTGGATACCCCAAGTTGCCTGCATAATTAACCACAAACTCGCAGCACACGGCAGATCACAATAATCAATACGGCGAGCGAGGCTCTTGCCTGTCCGAGTTTATACACATATATATATAAATATATATATTTATATATATAAATATATTTTGTTTGTATTTCATATACCCTGTAACCAAAAGTTATTAGGGAACTAAACCAACTGTTGCAGGAGTTAGCGGCTTATAATTGAGTGCTTGACTTATTCATTAACTTTAAATATTTTCTTTAATTGAAACAAGTTTAATTTTCATTGTCATCATGCTCTGCTTTACATCATTATTTAATTGACAAACACTTTTTGGAGTTGTATTCAGACCATATACTGACTTTTGATTACTTATCCCAAATATTATTGAGAGATTTCGTGCACTGCAACCCCTGAGCCAATAGCTCTTGCATCAATGGCCGAGACAATGCCACAGTCTATGTCTGTGATCTTCGAGCTTAAAGTTTAGGATGCTATATATTTGAATGATTAAGATTTTTGTCACGATGCTAGAACTATCTTAAACATCTGTGGAAACAAATACTTTAAATATTTAAATATATTTGCTGCTATTTTTGCTGCTATTTGATTTTCAAGATATTGCTATTTTCAAGGCCAAGCAAATAATCACATAAATTTAAGAAATTGATCAACAAATGATTCGAATTTGTATTCGATCTGTTTGAGTATTAAAAACTACAACGAACTATTTGCTTAACATCTCATTTAGTACAGGGCATCTGATAGTCGTGCATTATTAGCCCAATCACTGTGACTTGTTTCGTTTTTGTGCCACTCGATTGATGTGCGTGTGGTCCAGTGTTTCATATGTTTTCGGTGGCTTCGTTTGAACTGGGCCCACACCCCAGCTACCAACTACCAACTACCAAATACCTACTAGTCATCATACCATCCTTGGCATTTTAGCTGCCAGGCGTAGCTAGATTATTTGTTTACACGCAGCCCATCAGCCCTATGCAAAACGCATAGACAAATGCAAATTGCCGAAGACTTGTTGTTCGAGCAGATTACAACACCTTCTTAGGGCGCCGCGGGCCGCAAGTAAATGGGGCACACACGCCAAGGCTGTGTGCTACACAGATGCCGCCTGGCACCTGGACCTGGAGAAGACAACTGTTGCTGGTTGCTGGTTGCGGCCAAACCCAACCTCCTCCTGGCCAACAGACTGACAGCTGGGCGTGGCAGCAACTGAGCACATGAAATGTACAAAGTCAAATTGAGGGAAAAACTTTTCAGTTTAGTCCTGCGTCGCTGGGCGCTGAACACTGAACACTGAATGCTTTCATCCTTGGCCCCTTGGCATACCATGGGAATGGGAATGGGAATGGGAATGATGTGGGAGCGTTTGAAATTGTCAACTTGGCACGCATTTTATTAAATGAAAGAATGTTTTTAGGTGAAGCTGGGCAAACTCTGCGAGGGCTCAGCTGCTGTCAAACTTATGCCAAGCAAATCGAAAGAGCCCAAAGCTCACGCACACTCAAACACACACACATACACATGTATATATATACATTTGTATATATATTTGTAAATACATATATATATAAGACACAAAGTCGACAAAGTGAAAATTTTTTAATTGCATTTTTGCCAACTGTCGCTGGGGATTATTGGCAAGCGATTCATTCCGTTGGAAATTGCAGTTGGAAAATCTTTTAGCGTTGCTCGCAACACAAAACTTGCATTAGACTGGGGCAGAGACAATGGTTGCAACAGCAAGAGCAACAGCAAGAGCAACAGCAACAACAACGGCAACGGCAACTTGTATTCAAAATGCGCAGCCAGGCATTGTGAAAGCAAAAAGGATATTGGATAAGAATACTTATGCTAATGAGCAGCAGCAGCAGCAGGATAAGGCCACTAGGCAGTGAGGTGGTGAGGCAGGCAGGCAACAAGGATGCAAGGCAAAAGAACAGCCCCAATTGTAGGTAAGTCGGCAGAAAGAAATGAATTTTGCACAACAGCCAATACAATATTAATTTCTGTAGAAGGACATCAAAAAGCAACGGAATTTCAAATATTTCTTGTTGCCGTCTTTAACTTTTTCGCAAAAAACTTTCAGTTCAATTGAAACTTTGACAACTAATTATGTTCAGGAATTTTTGATTTAAGCATAAAGTGTTTTTTAAAGCACAACTTTCAAAACAAAATAATTACGTTTGCGAGTATTTTGCTTTGATGGCTGTAGAAAATAAAACATGAATTCGGGAGAAGCGATAACAAAAAGTAATAAATATTTTTCATTAGCCAACTCTGGAAAAGATTTTCAGACATGTCTAGTTTTGAGTCACGAAATTGTTAAAATGTTTAATAGTGCTTAAATTTCAGACAAATTTACAATCGATAAGAAGACTACGAATCATTTCAAAGTTGTGCAAGGAATTCCAAAGGTAAATTTAGTAGTTATTCAGAGACTAAACCATGTTTAAAAAAGGTGCTGGATGGAAATGGATACAGCTTAGATATAGTTATGGGATTTCAAAATCGTGAATAGTAGTTTCTGAGGTCTCTGCAAGTAAAGGCTTCGAATAAAAGCAATATTGTCAATATCGGCTAAACATATACAAATACACACACACATTAACTGATGCCAGCAATAATTTTAACTATATAATTTTTAATTTTTTATTTTTTTTTTTTGTAATTCTTTTTTGTTTTTGTTGACGCCGCCGTCGCTTGCTTTCTGTTTTCTGTTTTCTGTTTTTCTTGGCCTTTTTGTTTAAACGTTTCTGTCGCTTGTCATGCGATGAAAGAGCTTTTGTATCTGTATATGTGTGTGTATGCGTGTGCCTATCTGTGTGTGTGTGTGTGTGTGTGTTGTGAGCTGTTACGCGTCGCCACCCAGAAGCTCAAGTTTATAAGAGCCTACATATTCCATCATCATCATCGTGCTCAACCTAAACCTTGTTGTTGTTGTTGTCGATAAATTGTTGCTGCCACGCAACCAACAGCAGCAGCAGAAGCAGCAGCAGCAACATGCCACTAAAAAGGGACAGCGATCATGAGCAACTCATGATAATCATGTTGCTGGCTGCTGCAGCTGTTGATGATGATGATGATCGATGCCGTTGCCAAAACCAATGCCAAATGGCAATAGTCAACGCCAAGCAGCAGAAGCAGCAGCAGCCGACGCACCAACAGCAGCACCAACAACAACAAGAACAACATTATCGGCAGTGTTTGATTTGCTTCGCCTGCTATGCAGCCCATTAAAAGTACAATGACCAGAAAATAACGTTATTAAGCGAGCGCCTGGGACACAGGCACAAAAACCCAAAAACCTCGGAATCAAAACAAAGTAAGCAAGAATTACCCAAAACACGCAAACACACACAGAGAGAAAGAGAGGCGGACACACAGTGTGTCCAGGTTCCGGCTTTGTGGCGAGGTAGAGAGAAAGAGAGAGAGAGAGAAGAGACCTCCAGTATTGAGACCGAGTCCCAGTTCTTTGCTTGGGGCACGATCGAAAGCGAAATCGTTGGAGGTCCGTTGCATAAACAAACCGCAAAGCAACAACAACAACAACAATAACAATACTCAGCCGCAGGCTAAAAGTTAATGTTGCCTGTCGTGCATAGTATCCAGATATACCCTGTGGATATCTGTATATACCTTAACTAATATTATTGCTTATATAAAACTAACTAAGCTAAAAGTGTTGCATTAATATATTAAAGTTTAGTAATCCATTAAGTAGAAAATAATAATAAAATCATTAAAACAATTTCAAACATGTTGCACAAAATAAAAAAAAAGCCTGTTTATAAAATTAAACAAAACAAAAGATTAATTCACAAATTCTGCAAACATATTGCACATATCATCCGTAAGATTTAAAAAATAAATCATGAAAATATTCCTTCAAAATTAAATTGAAAATAGTTAGATCTACAAGACTACATTTCATATTAAATTATTTAGCAAAGATTAATTCGCAGAAAGAAAGACCAATCTAAACTCGTATTTGATGGCTATAAATGGAGATGAACACAGTTAGTTGAACACACACCTTTTGTGATTAAGTTTTTAAGTTAGGGTATCGCAACAAAAAGTGGCAGTAACAATTTCCATTTCATTCTTTTTGAATGCTGGCCTAACTGTTTATCACAAGGGTACCGGCTAATTGGTTGACTCTTTTGAGTTGGGTTAGTTTTGATTAGAAGGCAGCAACAACAACAGCAACAACAAAAACAACATAAGGCATGCTGCTGTCCAGCAAACAAGTCAAATTACATAGTTGAACAACACTCAGAGCGAGAGAGATAGAGAGAATGTATGCGAGAGAGAGAGAGAGAGAGGGAGACACCCACAAAGGACGATGCGGACATCGACTCGGAACAATTCCCAATGCTGCAATGCAGCCACTCGATTCAGTTGGCCCAAATTGCAGGCCAAGAGGCGCCCAACTGCAAAATGGCTCTCTGTGACTGTGGCTTAAAATTGATTGAAATTATCAGCTTTGGGTTTTGGCAGTTCGGCTATGATTGTAGCACTGTGTGTGCGTGTCTGTGTGTGTGTGTGTGTGTGTGTGTGTGTGACATTTAATGGGTTAAACGAGCCAATGTGTCGTCGATGTCGCTTGCCAAGTGGCTTACGCTTGTTACTTAATTGGATTTGGGTTAAGCTACCAAATTACGGCCAACATAGCGCACAATAACAATAAACTTGTATTTTAAATCCATACATAAATGTATGTGTGTATACGTGCTCTTAATGAAATGATTGCTCAAATGTCCTTATCACAGACAGATATATATATGTAGAGGGTGGCAGGCGTGTCAAAAACCGACTGAGGTCATATGCCATGTAATTAGCAATGGCAGCAACTCAACTCAACTGAACGAAATGCAAAATGCCAAAAATGAAATGCTTGCCAAAAAATTACCATCAAACAAGCAGCCACAACAACTGCAGTTGTCAACAATCAAATGGCTGCAAGCGATGGCGACAGAGCGCCATTCTGACATGACGCTAAAATGCGACACAAAATCTGACAACAACAAAAACTGTCAGCACCAATGCAAAAACAAAAATAGATAGATAAAGACCAAAAAGAACTGCACAGACTCTACAATTTAGGGACGGAATAAATGTTAAATGTAATTTTATAAAAATTATATAATTAGGAAATAACTCAATTAATCTGATTATACTTTTATCAATTAACTAGTATATTATTTATTAGTCTTAAGTGGAATCCTGGAATAGTCTTTTAGTTCTAGTTTTTTTTTTTGTAGAATCACTTTTTAAACTGAGTTTCGAATATAGTCATTTTGTAATATATATGTTATTAATACAAAATTTCAAATATTTTTAATCTGTGTATATCTTGCTCGACACTTTTTCGAGCATGACTCAAAATGCTATTTTAATTGGCGTCTTTTAAGTTAATCATATTCTAAGCATCATAAAACATACTGAATCTGACTTGTTGCCAATTTTAGTGTCACATGCCAGCAATAATAATTTAAACAATTAGTTGTGCACACGTTTTTGACGATAATCTGAAGAGTACTATAAGTACATATGTACTATAATCAATATACCATGTGTGAATAGTTTTCGAAATGGCTGGCACAGTGCCAAAGAAAAGTATTTCAACGATAATTTAAATTAATTGTTTTGTTTTGTTCTCTTTTCAATATGAAGTGCTTCTCAGCGCACAGTTATTTCCGGATTATGCTGTTATTTGTGGATATGTCTAAACAAAAGTGGAATAAAATTAAAATACACTAAATAAAATGCGTGTCAAAAATGTTATTGCACGAAAGAGAAATTAGAAAATCTATTTGAAATAGAGAATGTTAAATGGTAAAAGTGTTAGAACAAGTGTTGCAGAGATATTCTGAAGCAAAATTTTGTTTGTGGTCTATTATTAATGGTGAACAGCAGATCAGGCAAATTGATAGAAAATACGCACGATATGAAATATGTTAAATGTTAAAAATATAAACACGTGTTTGTGATCTGCTTCTTAAATATTTGTCGGTGACAGCTCATTTTTTATGGTGACTAGAAGATCAAGAAAGTAGTTAGAAAAAATAGAAACAAGTGTTGAGAATCTTTTTCTTTAATATTTGTTGAGGGCAGCTTATTGTTTTTGGTGAATAGAAAATGACGAATTTAAAGTTAAAGATTTTGGAATGTAGATTGTATGCCATATGCCGGAGCTGCTGGCATTGTCAAAATGGTTTGATTTTGAGGCATTTGGCATTCAAATCGCAACTAACGCTTCCAGCAAGTTAAAATTCTGACATGCTTTTTACATTTGTAACATGGCTCAACTCAACGCAACTCAACTGGGGTCGCAGACTGAAGTTTCAACTGCAATTCAAATGCTGTTGTTGTTCTGCTTCTTGTTATTGCTGTTGTTGCTGTGGTATTTGCTGTTGCTGGTTTTTCCTGGCAACATGTTGGCATTGCCGTCGCCATCCTCAGCGCGCTGACGTCGCTGCCTGTCTATCTGTCATAATTTCTTGTACAACAACTGTTATTTCATACACACAATTTTACAAACGCAAACTTGAGTTCTCTGTCCTCTCTCTCTCTCTCTCTCTCTTTCTTTCTCTCTCTCTCTCTCTGTCTCTCTGTCTCTCTCTCTCTCTCTCTCTCTCTGTAGGTCTCTCTCTGTCTGTCTCTGTTGTGCGCTTTACTTACTTTTCTCCTTGTCGGGTTCGACAGCACATTGGACTCATGCTCAAAACACATTTTGATGTGAAGTCTATGAAGCAAATGTTTTATTAAAATTATTCTTGTGAATTTTAATTATTTCAGGACGCTTTTGAAGTCGTTAGTGAAACAATCTCAGCAAGAACTTTTATACAGCAATTTAGAATTACTTTAAACTCAGGAGCAAGCGAGTTTTTAAGATTTTTAAAATGGTTGATTAGCAAGCTGCTTTAAAGTATTTTTCCAAAAATGTTTCCGTTTTATTTCTTATCAAGTTATAGAAGGCATTGTTACCAGCTTCTTCTTTGTCTAACTTAATAAATTCAACACAGAATAGAATATAGAATCCTTTGCAAATCCTACAGCTAAAGAGCATTAAAGGATCGTTATGGGCAATGTTAGGTGATTTGTTTGCAGCGTGCCTTGCTATTTTCCTTTTTTCACTGTGGCAACATATTTCACTGCATAATTTCAACTGACCAACTGACAGTTGTCGTTGTATCCTGACGTGTTTCAGCATGTTGTTCTTGTTGTTGTTCTGGTTGTTGTTGTAGTTTGGGGCACTAGCTTGTTATCATTTTTTAATAACATTGTTGCGCTGAGCAACGAATTTACATAAAACACAGAACCGGGCGACGTCAAAGTCAGCCACAGCAACAGTATTAAGAAAGGGAAACGGCCAACACGTAGTATGAGTAATTTCTACTTAAGCGCAAGACAATGACACGCGCGTGCATTAAGTGAGTGTATGTGTGTGTGTGCGTGTGTGTGTGTGTGTGCGTGCATGTGTGTGTGTCGGCTATGAGTGATTGTGTGCGTGCAGGCAGAAATAAAACAATTTTCATACAAATTCCGTGCATTTGCATAAATTTCAAACGATGTCGTCATCCCGTGGAATGCAACGCCATTCTGATCCTGTCAGGATGAGCAGGCATAAGTGACACTTACACCCTTCCCCCCCGTTGGCAGCAACAGCAGCAGCTGCAGCAGCAGCAGTGGCTGCAACTAAAGGAAGCGTCAAAGCGAGACATTTGGCCAAGTGCACGAGCCGTGCTTGGTAACAACTTTTGTGGGCAACTTCTCTATTTTTTTTTGCCGTCACGGCAATAATCGTAAAATTTCACTGCAGAGAGAACAAAAAATAAGTGGACTTTGCAAGAAAAAATATCAAAAAACCAGTTAAAGTGATCTAAACGTGAGTGAAAGACTAAACGATGCCCTGTACGCAGTATTCGTTTTAGATCATTTTTGGGCTTTTGGTTTAAGGCAGCATTTCAATTTGAGAACACTATTTTGAGCTAAAATGTTAAGCTTAGAAAGCGCACAAAAATTAATTATAATTGTAGACAATTAATAGAAGCGTGCTGATGGAAATGTTTCATGAACGGAAGATTTTAATTTGGTCCTGTTTTAACATTAGTAAAATATAGGAATATGTTGAAGATGTTTACTGTTCAAAGACTTACTTCCCAACTATTCCAACTTATGCAGCTAAGTTTCATTAAAATTTCAGCCTTATCTGGATATTGATGATAAACACATGAATAAAGTCTATGTAGTCATAATCCCGCATAAATAAATGTATCAATGGAGTCCCATACATCTGCTTGATGCAGTTTCAAACCCAGGCACAGCTGCATGGATACCCTGTTCACCCAAATCTTTATGGGCATAGGGTATACAAAAACCAAGAGATGGCAGCACGTGATTGCAACATAAGAGCGTCATTTACATGCTGCTGTTGCTGTTGCCGTAGTTGTTCTACTTGTTGTTGTCGCTTCAGTCTATTGCTGTTGGGCATTCTGTTAAGGACTCGTCCTGGAGCTGCGCCTGCGCCGCAAACTTTTCCGTTTGTCATTTGCCGCCTCAATAGTTTGTAACAACCTACAGTGACACCACTGCCCCAACCTCCTAGCCCCGACCCCCAATGCTCTGCCTACTCGCTTGGCCACACATCCAGGCAGCTGCCCATCGGCTTTATTGAGGTTTTGTTTAAGCTTTTAGCGTACTTTTCTTTTTGGGAGTGCTTCGGCTACGAAAAAGTTGGACTGTGTGTGTGTGTGTGCGTCTGTGTGTGTTTGCCCTGCAGCATTTTTGCAATTAGGCAACAGTTGCTTTTTTTTTTGTTTTTTTGGTAAATGCAATGGAAGTTTTCAGTTTCGGCTACAGTTGCACACAGTTTTCATTGCTAACAGCGTTCGACACATACAAAAATGCTGCGTAATTGAGACTGATTGTAAGCTGTGAAGCAACGAAGGGTGCTTGGGGTTGATAGGGGGAGGGGGCGGTAGCGCTTGCAGCTGCTTCATGAAAAAGTTTAGTCCTATGTGGCATTTGAAGCGAATTTGGCAATTTTAACTGCACTCACAAGTGCATTCATGTGTGTGTGTGTGTGTGTGTGTGTGTGTGTGTGTGTGTTTGTGTGCAGGCCTGCGGAGTTCAAAATATTGCATAGAAAAAGTTGCTCTGCAATTTGATTATTCTGATAAGAGTATTTGAAAAGAATTACATTCACGCTTGTGATAAAATATGAATGCCCAATTTAAAAATTAATTTTTATATTGGTTCATTTTATTGATTTACAATGTAAGTATTTCTTGGCATTAATACCATAAATTGTTTATACATAAACCACAAAGCATTGCTTTAATTTGCATTCATAGAACGGACGGCTGGCAAATATGTTCGCCACATTTGCATTAGTTAGGAAATTTGCTAATAAACATCGATTCACACATTCCCAAATGGCTCGTCAATGAAGTGCACTTAAAATAATTTCAGGTACTGGTATTTATCCCTGCCACACCCGTAATTTCCCCAGCGTTGCATTAATCTAAAACACTTCTGCACTTCATTCAATTTAACGCCAGTCAGGGCTGAAGCGAGCACAGGCAAGTGTGTGTGTGTGGGGCAAGCAGCAGAGAAGGGTCAGTGCCAGAAGCCATCAATATAATGTGCGTGCCACATTATCAAACGTATTTATTTGGCAAACAGCTACGAGCAGAAGTAGCAGCAGCAGCAGAAGCAGCAGCATAAGATGAGGGGCAACAACAACAAACAACTAATGCAAAGCCTACACATAAAGATAAACTAAGACGCACTTATCGCTGCTACTGCTGGACCCGAGATGAAAGCAAGAGAAATTGCCAAGATATTTATTTTTTTCATGCTGTTGTTTGGGGCCAAGGCAATCGACAGGCGAGCACAAAACGTGCGTGAAGCAAAAGAGAAAAAAAGAAGAAAAAAGACAAGCATATAAAGGACCCTTGCCACCGCTGGACACACGAATGAGATACAAAAATGTTGGTAACGTTGACAGCTTAACGTACAAAATTAATGTGACAATCTAACTAAATGCGTGTGTGTGCTGATGTGTGTGTGTGTGTGTGTAGGCTAGGCACAAATGTGCGACTATATGGCATACATATGTATTTGCGCATTGAGGCAGATAAACATGTTGCCAAAATGACCAACCGAAACACAGAGGAGCAGAGAAGCAGCAGTCGGAGCAGAATAAACAGCTGCCCCAAAACGCTTGCAACATTAATTATACATAAAACCTCAACGCTTGGCCTAACGCCGAGAACTAAAGCGAAACAACAACCGCCAAAAACTTCGAACTCATTAAACAGAGCCCGGCCAACGGTGCGTATGCGTTATGTGATCTAATGCGATATGATATGCCAGAAAACAAACATTAAAAGTTCTTATTGCTGTGCATGCAACCGCCGACTAGTATCTTGTGTAGGGCAGACAACAAAAAGCATTAAATTACTTTATAATCCGTTTATAGCTCCAGCCGGAAGTGGCCGAGACGAACACACACGCACACACACACACAGAAACACTCACCCCCAGAGTAAACTTGTACACACTGTGTAAGAGAAGGACATCTCGGCACGTTTTGTGCACACATAGGAGGCAGCTCAACAACATAATCAAATCAAAGATTACGTTGAAACATTGAAATTACGTACAGAGCACACACAGACAACACTCTACACACAAACACATTCACACACACACACATAGTTACAAATACACACACTCCACTGATGAAATGTGTGCCTTCTCATCACTTTAGTTGGTAATCTGCCATCAGAGTACTGCAACAACAGGAGAATTTGGCATAAAGCAAAACGAAGCACTCGCCGACGAAAATATCCTGCAATGCGAAAAAATCCTTAATCATCTATTTATTATATTATTATAAGATTATTATACTGTCTTCTTTAAAATATGCCTTTAAATAACAAAAGGATAACTGAATAAACTTTGTAAAAACATATTTTCCCCACAGTGATAGCTTCGTTCTTGCTTTTAATTGAATACATATACATATTTAATATACATACATATTACAATATAGTTTATTTCACATATATTTATATATATATTTGATGAGTTAAGAAATTTATAGTTTCTAAAAACATGACGAGCGATTAAAAAACCTTAATTAATCTTGTGAGACATCTGCAAGAATGGAATGTATTTTACAAGTTGAAAGGATTTTATAACGAATATAAGAGAAAAAAAGCAACTTTAAATGAATATTAATTTATTTGAATTTATGTGGGATCAATTAAAACAGTATTTCAATGAAAAATACCATAGAATACTTTACATCCAAAGCCACATTATCCCCAAATAAGTTTTCAGTAAGTCATAGTTCATATAGACTTAAAAACAGTATTTTAAGTGCTTTAACTTTCGCTCTGATTTACTGCCAAGCCAAACACACCTTTCATAATCGCTCGCAGGGTATTAAAAAAAACTGCTGCATAGCACGAGGCGCCGCTCGACTGCCGCCAAACAATTACACACATAAAGCAAAATGCGCTACAACTTTGAACTGCTGTGTCCACCACCCCACCGCCCTTCCTCCCCAATCCCCTTGCAGAGCAGCACCAGTCCCTACGCTCACAGCAGCAGCAGCAGCAGCAAGTAGCGTAAACAGGCAAAATTCTTTGCTTCATTCACAAGCAGTGAACATAAGGCGAAAGGTGAATGCTTTTGGCACTCACTGTGCACATGGCATGCGCACTGCTTGCGCTCAACTTGATCTGGCAACGCTGTGCGCTGTGCCTGAGAAGAGGCAAAATTAGAAGCGAGCATTGCTATCAGTTGGCTTGCTGCCCTCGGCCTGAAAACGTCGCGGCTGCTCTGCTTCAGTGTGTGTGCGAGTGTGATTGTGTGTGTGTGGAGACTGCGACGTAAGCCAGAGTCTGTCTATGTATGTGTGTGTGTGTGTGCGTGTGAGTGTGCGTTTGTATTTGTACGTGTGAAGGCGCCAAGTTGTTGTGCCGTTAACAAACAAAACGACCGCAGCAGCAGCAACAGCAACAGCAAAAAGCGACATTGAACCACCTGCCACACAAGCACGCTGGTATTTTCATTGAAATGAAATAAATACATAAAAAGAAACACACACACAGGGAGATACACACAGCGCTAAAAAAAACAAAAAGAAAGCTGAAACTTCCGGCTGACAATTTGCATATTTACAGCAAAAAAAAACACAAAATAATCACACACAAAACAAAACTTTAAAGTGAGCGGAACTGTGCGGAAGTTGGGCTGTTTAAACAACAGCCGAAACAAAAACAACACCAATAATTGTGAGCAGAGTAAATATAATAGAAATCAACACAGCGCGCAGCAAAGTAGGCAACAGTTTTTTGTTGCGCACCATGGAAATGGATGTCAATCGCCAGACACGCCACAATGCCAACCTAATGACCATATCCGCCCGCTGTTGCGCCAACAACAATGCAACAAGAGAAACAACTGCAGCAACAGCAGCTACAACAATAGGAGACAGAACAGCAACAACAACAACAGGCTGCTGCGGCATCTTGAGTCGCCTGTTCTGCGTGAGTCGCCACAAGGCGACACAATCGGTGGCAGGCACCGAGTGCAGCCATAGCGAGCCACTGTTCATGCAACGTAAAACACTAACAACACAGCCGGCAGCGCAGCGTCGTCGTCGCACGCCACAGGAAATCTATTTTGAGAGTCGCGGCAAATCTTGCAAGAAACTATTGAAATTCAATGGTAATTCCAATAAGGTGAGTGCCACAAAATGTTACTATCGACGTGCGTGTGCGAGTGTATGTGTTCGTGTGTGTGTGTTTGATTCAAAAAGTGACAAGCATAATAGATAGGGCAAAAAACAGACGCTTGAGCAAAATGTTTTGACACATTTAAGAAAGTTATTTACATAGCATAGCAGAAACTGAGTTGACAGTTTCAACTGACAGTCTCTGCTTAAGATATATATTTCTTTTTAGGTTGGGGTAGAAAGGAGTGTATTTGGTTTGCCACAAACAAGGACCCCAGCGGGAATACCTTGCCATAAATTCGGTTAACACATTCTCTTCTTATCCCACGAAAATATATTACAATAATAAATTCAAGCATTACAATAAGCATATCTGTAGATTCAAAAACACATTAACAGGCTTTATTATATGCTTAATACTTGTTGTTTGAAAATACTTATTGAAAAATAAAAGATATATTACTGCCATTAGGTGATACACACTTGAGCCTAATATTCAAGAAAACGTGTATCAAAATTTGAATGTCTTTAGAGCATTTTATGTACAATATGATAACAAGCTGGGTTTATTTGGGAGTAAACTAAATATGGAGAAAATATTACAATTGCTTATATTAAATTTGCATAATAAATAAATAACTTTTTTATTAGCCACATAATCGCATAATAAACCTGAGCCGTAAATTCCGACGCTCTTAAGACTCTTAAGACCAAAATATAAATCTTGGCAAGCATAAACAGCTCTATTATATTTTTAATGCTCGCCAAATTGAAAGGGGACAATGAAAGCCAAAAGCAACAATCCAAACAAACTCTTAATTCAATATGCAAGAATAATTTTCAATATAAAGCAACATACTCGTATACCTCAAAATACATATTGCAGTTTTTTACATGCCGTCATCATTCATTTGACAAACTATAAAAATCATTTCAAGTGCATTGTTCAATCTTTTATTTTATTTTTATTTTGTACAATTGTCGTAAACTGTCATTTCAATCGTGTATATTTTAGTGCAACAATAAATCAGCATAAATAAAAACTAAAATCATTCGATTTTCAGCATTCGATTCCTATGCCATTCTCATCAAATTCTAAACCCCAAACATATTTGAAACTATTCATTTAAAGCAGCAAAAGCATTTCTTGGTTTTAAGAGCACTTCAGAGCACTGGCTCAAAGGCAAACTCTTCAGAGTGTTGCCTAACACCGCGAACATGCAAACCAATACACAAGTGATTTCACTTCAAATTTTATGTAAGTGTGTGTCTGTGTGTGTGTGTGTGCATTTACATATGTGTGCGCTATTGTTAGAAAATTTGGAAAATTTGTAGCTGTGGCTGTAACGAGTCGTGTGGAATTGAGTCGATTGTTGGCCTTTTGTTTGTGGCGCCTGCCAAGGTGCACACACATAGAATGTTGCGGCTCCACACACACACAGACACACACACATGTATACACATTATTATACTTATATTCAAACTCATGCTCCTAGTCATAGAATACTTTGCATATAAATCATTTGGCAATGTGACTGGGGTCGCAATGCGCTTATGAAATATTTCACTTTTGTTTAATGTGCCAGCAACTTAAAGCAACGTTTTTGCCAAATGCCACAATTTCTATCCACCTTGCTGCCGTCTATTCTATGGCGCCCAGCACTAATTAAAAACGTGCAAAAACCAAGCCAATCAAACAGGTCGATGCACAACAATGGCTTGGCCCGAAATTGCACAAATACATGCACATATGTAAATATGAAAATGTGTAAGTGTGTGTGTGTGTGTGTGTAAGTGTGTGTGTGCATGTGCAAAAGCAGCGAATGTTACTGCTCCAGGACACAATGCATTGTGCTGGCTGTCCGGCACGCACTGAAGCGCAAGCAACAGGATGAATTTGTTAAACAACACGAACGTGGAGGAGCTGGCGTCTCTCCCTCTCCATCATCTCTCTACTCTCCAGAAGTAGCTGGACCCATCTCAGCTCAGCTCTCCGTGTGAAAAGTGAAAAATGAAAAACTCATTCGCCCTATCTAGTGACATCATCAATTTCAGTCTATTTTGCACTGACCAACCGAATGCAGCAGCGGCAGCTGCAGCACTAGCTACAAAAAAAAAACAGAAGGAGACAGCCAGGCTGCCAGGGAACATTAACTGGCAAGGCAGAATCACATTTTGCATGTGCCAAGGGAAGAGGAAGAGTGTTGGGGGAGGGGTGAGGGGCATTAGCAATGGGGATTTTGTGGCGAAACAACAAAAAGAAAAAATTGGAAATTCGAAGACTAGTTTCGAGTTGAGCTCTTGTTTACAATTGTCAGACAGTTACTTAGATCAGGCTTGATAAGACCTTAAGCTGAGCCAGTATTCAAGTCGAATTGATAATTGCTGGAGACGAGTTGAGTCTAAAAGCCACATGCCTCAAACAACTGATTGGAACGAGACGATTATTGTGCATCGAGTTGTGCTCAGTTAGTAAAGCTTTAAGTGCGCAAAACTTTGTTCAGCAGATAAATAGCAAAGTAAAAATCGTGCTATTCACAGCATATAATTAACCTATTATAAAGATTTAATGTGCTTACCAAATTTTTTATACTTTCATATAAATTAAACAAACAGTGCCCTTATTCAGTTGCAAGCTTAATCAGCAGCTCTCAAAGCCAATTTCTCAGAATTTACATTACCAATTCAATGCTGTTAATTTTTGTCTGAATCTTAATTAACTGCTATAAACAACAGAGCTTTCAGCTATAATTCAAACTAATTTAATACACTTTATATAATTAAGCTTGAACAAAACTTTTCAAGCTACTTTCTCTAAACATCAACTAGTTAGTAAGTTGCGCAGATAAACATCAATTCTAGCATAAACAAACTTTATTAAATAAACTTTTCGTTGGTTCTTTGTTTGGTTGAGAATCATTTTAAACACCCAGAAGTTTCTAAATTGTTCGGAAGAACGCTGAACACTAAGCACAAGTGTATCTGTTTTTTAACCCCTCAGACACGGCTTAATTTACACCTCAACCCACACTCATCGATTTTATAATGAAGCTTTAGGGCGAAAGAGTCAAACCAAACTGTTTGTTTTACCACAACGGAGTAAGGGGTGGGGGTGGGCGGAGGGGACTAGGCAAGCCGTTTGCAACCACCGAAATAAAAACAAAAAACAAAAAGCGAAAATCTACCCCTCTAGCAAAATGCTCTGGATTATATTGCATTACGGAAATTGGGGGGCGGTTTTGGTTGTGCTACCTTCAAAGGCGCTCTAATGTCATTACTTTTATGTCATCAGCTGAGCTCATTGGAAGGCAGCCTTGAAATGCATTTAATCCCACAGCAGGCAAGCCAAGCAGAAAGGACTCGAACAGGGAGTCAAATGTTTGCCTGCTCAGCGCTGATTGCTGAGCAAAACAAATTGAATTTGTTAAGCAACAGCAACAAGATTTCCAGTATCAAACATAAGAAACAATTTTTGCTAATCAGCTTTAAATATGCTTATGCAAATTACGATTGCTAAATTTCAATGGAAAATTAAATAATGCATTGAAATCTTTGCTCCATAATTTGATTGAGACATTCATTTAATTATGTTCTTAGTTTTTTACGTAATTCAAAATTTAATAATGCTTCAGCATCTGCTTGTTGTACAATTATTATGAATTCATTTTAGAATTCTTTCTCTAGATTCATTTTAGTCTCTTTCTATGCTATATGTTTTGGAGCAACAAAAGTTAAATATTTGTTGTATGCTTAAAAATATTGATTGCATACTATTTATAGCAAATACACATTTGCTGCTGCTCAATTGCCGTAAGCCGCTTTTCATATTTTCGATTGTAAATAGGAAATGGTCTTTTCCAATTGATTTAGAGCCAGGAAGGCCTTTGCCTTCGTTGTTGTCCATTAAATAGTGACATCAACTGAAATTTAACATTTTGTCCACAGAGTCTGGCACTTGGGTTTAATTGTTTGCACGTTGTGCACAAAAGTGCCTATTACAAAGTAAACAAGCCAAAACTATCGTAAACTTTAGTGGCAAAGCAGCTTAAAGGCTTCATTTCTTTTCAGTTTATCAGCCTCAGCGTCCCATGTACCCCCTCCCTGCCCCATTCCAGCCAACTCGCACGACTGATTGCTAAAGAGTCTTTGGCAAGTTTGCCGCTTGAAAGAAATCATCATGTGCCAACATTAGTGACCCAGCGCATGCATAACAGACTAGTTGGCCAAAGTCCTTCGTCGTCCTTTCATCGCCCATAATTATGCTGTAGCTAGTTGTTTGCTGCCTGCCTTCTGCTGGTTACTGGTTGCTGGTTACTGGTTGCTGGTTGCTGCCATTGCCACCGCCACAGCCCGAACACAAGGCTCTAATGCAAATGCAAATCAGGCAACTGCCCCGGCAACAAAAGCCGTGAGAGCTCAAACAAAAAAGGGTATTATAAAATGGACAGCTCCTCGCCAAGCAAAGCGGAAGTGACTGGGCCCCATCTTCTGTCTGTCTTGCTGTCCGACTCTCTCTCCCTCTCTCTTTCTCTTCCTCTCCCTTTTGCCGACTGTCTGTCGCCTCTGTTAGAATATATGTATGTATGCGTGTGTGTAGAAGTATGTGTATCTTTGAGATGCGTTCGGTATACGAACATTGTTATACCCGCTCCAATTGAGCTGAAGAGGATGTGTTAAACTTATGTAGAAACAAATTGGCGACACTTCAATAGTTAAGAATCGAGCAAACGCAGATGGTTATATATAAATAGAAATTCCAACTAGCAGATTGAATTGTTTATTGTAGACAAA
This sequence comes from Drosophila picticornis, assembly GCA_035043845.1. Taxonomy (NCBI): domain Eukaryota; kingdom Metazoa; phylum Arthropoda; class Insecta; order Diptera; family Drosophilidae; genus Drosophila; species Drosophila picticornis. Next base: position 5,659,026 of record JAWNMR010000493.1, on the reverse strand, counting down.
TAGACAGCAGGGCAACGACTTCTTTCTCTAAAATAACAATAAATTGCTTTAGCTCTCTAGAACAAATTAAATCATTCAGTAATTTACACTTAATTATGACAACAATTTCAATATTAATTGTTCAAAGCTCAAGAATTTCACAGGTTAAAAGAAATCCTCAATGATAAAATCCAATTGAGTTGACCAAGTGCAGATATCTTCAAGTTGAGCACTTCAGTAAACACTTCGTTGCTGTCAAATATGCTTATGCAAAAAAAAGGGGAAGCCAAAAGCCAAAAAAAAAAAACGAAAACAAAAAACATACCATCAACATTGCAACGTTGTAATTGCCAACAGGCAATGAACAGCCGGCGAACACAGGCGAAAAAGAGTGGCAGCAATAGCAGCAGCAGTAGCAGCAACAGCAGCAGCATTAGCAAAGAACTTGCTACAAACTGTTGGCTGCCACATGTCCTACAACTCGCCTTAAATTCCCCTGCGTGGTCTCAATACTTGTGTGTGTTTGTATGTGTTGCCATTGCACGCTGCGTGAGCTGTGCAACATTTTGAGCACATAGCTAATGTGCTTTGGCTGCCTGCCGTTACTCAGACAACCGCAATGCTGGCAAACGGGTTAGAACGCGGTTGGCATCCCTACCATGTCCCAAAGTACCCGCCGCCCCCCACCGCTTCTGGCGGTCTGATGAGCTGGTTTCTTGGTGATTGGCCCCGACTGTTCGCATTCATTACAATCAGGCCTGATTATGCTCGGGCTAAAGTTAAACAGACGCCAACGACAAAAACTCTATTCAACAGTGAATTTATTTGAATGCCTCGCTACGGCAACAAAAGGAGTCAAAGTGACAGCGCTGCGTATACAAAATAAAAAAATAAAAATAAATAGAAAAAAAGACAAACAAAAAAATAAAAAACTGGCAAACAAAAAATGTCTGGAAAAATAAAAAGTCATAAAAATGAACCGTTAATCCAAGTAGTTGAAGCAATGGACTCGAAGCCCTTTTGCCCAACCAGATGAAGCGTTTGCCCTTTTTTCGGCTACCTTACCCCTACCACTGCCCCCTCGCCGCTCACCCCGCCCCGCTAGTTGCCCCACTGCTGCCGACAAGCGTTGACGATGACAAGGGTGCTTTGCCGCCTCACTGACTAAATAAAATTGGAATTTATTATCATGATTTGTAGCAAGTAGCAGTAGAAGAAGAAGCAATAGCAGCAGCAGCATTCGCAGCAACAAAAACAAACATCAGATGAAAGAGATAGCAGCAGTGAAATGGCAGCATCTCTCTGCTTCCCTCTGTCTCTTTGGGCCGACGTTTACTAACACTGACTCATCGGCAGCCTGCAGTTGAAAAGGCCAAGGGACGCCGATAAGTAGCAGCACTTTTTAGATTTATTCACGACGCCACTGATTTAAATGCCAGACAAAGTTAAAGTCACGCCTACAGTCTGACAGGCGGCTCCTCGTCCTGGTCGTCGTCCGGATCCTGGTTTTGGACACCAGCCAAAAGGCTTAACTATGCATTTCAGCTAGTTTATTAGGGCTTAAAACCAACCAGCAGCAGCAGCAGAAGCAGCATCAGCTAAGGCGATTTACTTCGCCCAACCGCATGCCACAAGGCGTATGCGTAATTTTAGTTTGTGGCTTTGGCAATATCTTAAATAGATAGCGATTACAGAACTGCTGAGTGGTAAGTTTTATGATTCTGCAACCAATAAAGACCCAGCAGCAGCAGCAGTAGTAGACATCTAGTTAATAACTCAGCAAGAAAATGCGCAAACAAAAATGCAAAATTGCAAGCAAGAAAAATTTACCAGAATAATGGGAGAGTTACACAAAAAAAACTGATACTTGAGCTATAAAAAAATTGCATTAATATATATATAATATATATCATATTTATATATATATATATATATAGCAGTTTTCATTACTTAAGCGTGTAATGAACAAAATAGTTTGTGATAAAGCTTCTCGTTCTCTTTGAGACAAATTTACGCTAAGAAATTACAAAAGCAAATCATGAAGAAACAATTTCAATTTATAGAAAGGACTTTAATAATAAACAAAAACAAATTGGAAACACAGAATGTATAAAAGCGTTTTGCCTTACTTCATAAAACAAATAGAAATAGTTTTAGAGTACAAATTAAAATCTGCTTTAGTTTAGCTTCTATAATTTCAACCATTCAAGTAAATCGGCCTTAGTCAATACATATCAATAATAAAAGTTAAATAAATATAATAAAATAAAAGGCAATCAAACGACTATTTCAAAAAACTTTAATTACGACTGTAAACAGCAATTTGTCAGTTAGTCAATTCTGAATGAAAATTGAAACGTTTTTCCAGCCGCACATTATTCAAAGAAACACATGCACAGCAAACTATGCGGTTTAGTGTGTGTGTGTATGTGTGTGGTGGAGGAGGGAGAGGAAGGTCGGTAGGGAGGCTGGCGGATATAGTAAATAGTGAAACATTTTTTTATCCAACGCTGCTGGTTGTGAGCAGTATTCCATCTCTACTCCTGAGCGCTCGCAACCCAAAAGGCATACGAAGAGCAACTGGCCATACTAAATGGCAATTCGCCATGCTCAAATATATCTAAACCCAACACCTGCACTTGCAGCTAAAAATGGCCAAAAACTAAAAAAGAAAACTCTTTAAGCCTAGGTTTAGTACAAAGTGCAGGCACGTGCAAGCTAGCAAGTGGAGTCGGCACCTTTTATGTGTGTGTTGTGCAAATTTCTTTTTGGCATTTTGTATAAAAAAAAAAATATGTAAAAAAAACTTTTAGCAAGGAGGCAAAACTAAAAATGCTTCTAGCTGTCAATGCTGTGGAATTTTTCTCATTTCCAAGCCGTTTACATTTCAAATGAAAGTTCACCTCTGTCTGTATGTGTGTGTGTGTGTGTGTGTGTGTGTAGGTGTGTGCTTACACTCACTTTCATTTCACCTGTCGGCTCAATGTGGCATTGTTGCTGCTACTGCTGCTGTTCTTGTTAGACAATGTACGAAGGATATACATAAATAAAGCATGGCATTTTTTTTTTTTGGTGGAAGCACGGGCTAAGCTGTCAAGCCGCCAGTGCTCGGCTGTTGTGACAAATTGCGTTAAGGCCAAGTTAAGCTGCAGGCTAAAGGACAAGGTAGCAGAATGGGAATTGGTGTGGAGCGGGTGGAGAAGAACTCAGCTGCCTGCAGCTAACTAGCTGCTGCTGCTGCTGCTGTCGCTGGCTTAATGCAGTTAATTATTATAACATCTATTTAGCATTTGGCCAAAACGCAGGATAAAATTGTTACAGACTGACGCCGCAGAGTATGCTATAGTTTTTTTCTAAACCAACAGCTGACGCTTGATTACCTTCGCCTGTGCATGTGGAAGAGTTTGTGTGTGTGTGTGTGCAATTTTGACGGCACATGTGCTGTCAACAACAACAAGGGATTTTTGTTTTTTTTTTTTTTGGCTCCTACTGAGACCGGAATTTTGGATGCCAAACAAGATTTGTCCGAAAGCAGCCAGCTGTGTGCTCTGCTCAACTCTCATTTTGTCTTGCCAAAAAACTAAACGAGAGAAAAAAAATTAAAAAGAGATTTGTGCCAAAATTAAAAGCAATTTCCTTTGCTGCTTGAAAAGCAAGCAAAGCAAAGCTGCTCAATTTCGTAGCGCATCAATTTAATTCAATTTATTTTATATATGTGTCTGCTTGTGTGTGTCTGCTGAGCTAATTCAATGAACTAGACAACAAAATAACTTAAATTTTATGTAGCAGATAAAAGCTGATGCTGTGTGTATCATAAAACTGCCTGCCTTTAAAGTATCTTGATACACTCCACAGCACAAGAAACAAACTCCCGCAGGAGCATGTTGAAAATGGGCATGGATGGGAATGGCGGGCTTTTGCAAATTTGACGGCTTGACAGAAGGCAGTCGGAGTCAGTAGACCCACATACACACACGCACACACACACACACATGTAGACCCATGATATTTGATGGATGGTATCGCAGATATGTTAACGTGATGGCAGGCCAACGGATTCGCGGAATGGCGACGTTATTCGGCGACAACTTGGCAGCATGCCTCTGATATAAGAGACACACACACAATGGGCCAGAGCTGAACAGAATTGAAAATCAGTCTGGGACAATGCAACGAGTAGGCGTACAACACACAAAGTACCGCCCCCTCCTCCCCCACTCCCACTTTCTCTCTCTCGTTGCCTCTGGGGTGTGCTTCAAACAAAAAAAATTTAGAAATACAACATAAAAAGCAGCTCCATAGAAATTATTGAATAAAATAAAAACATTTAAATGTACATGGGTTAAAGGGAGTTTATTTACATTTGCATTACAAATAAAAAAAAAATAAAAAAAAAAATATAAAGCTTAAGGCTGAAAACGCAATTGCTGTAAAACATTTTTTTTTTGTTTTTTTTTTTGTATACAAAAAAAATGGTTGCACTACCAACAAAAAGTTAATAGATTTTAAAATTTATATTAATTTTCAATGGCCGTAAAAATGTAAAACGTGCATAAATTCAAATAGCTTGAGGGTATTTTTATTTCATAAAATACTTTTCTTTTTTAAAGCCGTCAACTAAATGGATGTTTTTTTATTTTACAAAGTTCTTTTTCATTTTTAAATAGTGCAAAAATGTATATTGAACTTTTGGTCGTACTTGAATTTAATTTAATAGATTATATCTGGCTCTTAAAAGTATTTCAGATTTGATTAAAACGTTGTATTCTGTTATTAATATATCGATTGAATTTCCAGCACACAAAGGAAGACCATTTTGCATCGTATATGATAAAATAATAGAAAATTCAATTAAATTGTCATTGGCAGTCGCCAACAGTTTTACCAGAGTTACCCGAGTTTCCACAGTGCAAAAATGGGTTGAATTCTGGCTTTTATATTAAACAATCCGCTGCTGATGCTGCCTTTTAAAGCAGCCTCAAAATAAAATGATTTTATGTTAGGTACTGTTTGGCAATGAAATACGAGAGGCGCGCAGTAGGAACGAAGTGGGCGATGGGAGGGGGAGGGGGAGGCGAGTAGGACGAGTGGGGGCCAGAGCGGCTTTTATGTGGCGCCATATAAATTCGGGGAGAACGTACTTCAGGCGCCGCATTACGTTTATGGCTGGCTAAATTAAACACAAGAAGGCAGAGCCGCCAAAGTGGCAAAGCAGGCAGTTCAAAGAAGGGGCGCTAGGAGTAGCGAGATGTGTATGTGTGTGTATGTGTGTGTGTTGGGAGGGAGTGGTTGAGGGTAACGTAGCGACTGGAAGGAAATTGCTACAAGTTGCTTTATTTTATGCGCATATTTGCGCATATTACTCATACGCCCGGCTGACATACATCTTCATTTAAGCAAACGTCTTCGACTCTGCACTCCTCTCCCTCTTGAACGGCTTTTGCGCGTTTGGTTTAAATGGGGCGCGCACAGCATCATATATTTTTATTTTATTAAATTTTCATTTCATTTGGGCTGCTTAACATGTTGCATGTTGCTTCCACATTTTCCGCCTTAAATGGAAAATTCTCACAGCAGGCGAATCCTGTCATTAACAATAATTGAAACCAGGAGAAGCTGCTGATTCGTTGATTGGTTGCTGAACAGTCTTCTTACTTACATTTTTTTTTTTTTTTGAGGGCAAAGCAGACGCTTTTGGCAGTTGCGCATTTTCGCGCTTGATTTATGCCTGCCTCCCTCAATTCCCAGCACTATTAAAGTATGAATACACTTTGAATAAATATGCATACCGGATGTTGCTATCCTACATTCGGAATCCGTATCCCCACTCAGTGTATAAGCGATGTTAAGCTACCCCAGCTCCATCCGGTTGCTGCTCCCAGCGGAGGTCTGGCCGCGCTTATGGCACGCCCCCCCCGTCCCGTCGGCTCCGCCTCTGACCTATGCGCTGGCTTTTCATGAGCCTAGCGTATCGCCAAATGGGTTATTGATGAGCTATTTTCCAATGCTCGGGGGGAACTTGGCATTGACTTGGCATAAGTTACAAAAGCGCGCAACTGGCAACTTTTAAGCTGACGGGGTGGGGTGGTGTGGAGTGATAGTCTCTTGCTGAATGTGTGAAGTGAAGCGTGACTGGGACTTTGCAGAGCAACACAATGCCCAGCAATATCAAAGGCGACAGCAAAGCAACAGCAACAACTTGTGGCTGCCTAATGAGCATGTCAAGCTTGGAATCATTCAAGCTACCTCAACGTATCCAATTTCGATTCTAACTTTACTTTGCTCGGTCCAGTCAGACAGCACCGTGCTCTGAGGCTGATTGCCTGGTTTCTAGCAACTCATTTCTTTAACTTTAAGGAAATTTAAGTTTTAGAAGAAACTTGAGCCAGACAGTTTTCATTAAAAATTGTTTTTCACTCTTCCATCTTTAACCTAACCTTTGATCGGGCAAACTTGAACTAAAATCTGAATTTGATTGTAATACAAAATTGTGTCGTTTACTTTTAGTAAAATCACAACTTAATTTATTCAAATGAGAGTTTCCACTTGGAGTTATCTTAGACCCGTCTTAAATATCAACACTTTCGGTGTGACCGCTAACATTCTTTTGAACATACTTCAAGCCTCGTTAACTCTCCCGTATATCTAATTCAAAGGAAAAAACAACGAACCTGTTGTGTTTTACACTTTTGCAGTGCTTAACTCTTACTTTTTAGCACTTTAACGAGTGCTGCTTACAAAAACTATAACTCTCAACTTGTCTAAACAGCTATCTGCTGAGCCAGGGATCCGCTCTATAAAGTTTACTTGCACCCAGCTTATCCTGTCAGCCATTTTAGTGCCGCTTTAAAGCCAACAACGAGCATCGGGCTCCCCAGGCTCCTCCACTCTCTCTCACTTGTACATTTACATCTGTGTGTGTGTGCATGTGTGTGAGTGTCCGTATGTGTAGCCTTCTGCTCAAATTTCATTAACGCTACTTTAAAATTGTGGCACATGCGTGGCACATCGTCTACGTCCGCGACTTCAGCTCTGTCACATAAATGTGCTTAATCTTGTTGCACGGCAACCTAGCGAGAAGGATACTGGTTCAGGCACATGTGTGTATGTGTCTGTGTGTGTGTGTGTGTGTGTATTATAGCACTGTGGAAAAACACTGATATGAAATAACAGTGTTAAGTGTACTTGATGAGAGATAAGTTTAATTTGATTGGACATAAGAAATAAGTTGCTCGCAGCTGGATCTAGTTTGGTGATGATTCTAAGGTATATTTGTATTTAACACATAATCATGATAACAAAATTAACTTGAATTTTTAGAAAAGTGATATTGTTGAAAAAATATATTGCTAGTGGACTTGAAAATGATGGTAAATGATTTCGTTAATAATAATCAAACAAACTGATCATAACATTATATAAATTATCGGTATGAAATTGACTTATATAAATAGTCGTTAAGATCACTTTAATTGTTAATTGTTTTTACTTCAAATGTTTCGTTTTTGTGTTGTGCCGATATATTTTTATCAACTAATCTCAATCATTTGATATTTGACACAAATTGCATCAGCCCAAATATTTAGTTGCATTAACATTCATAGCTTTATTTCAACATTTTTTTTCCATGCAGTAATTTGATTTTGTCCCATTATGCAGCTGGTGTTGTCTCCGTAGTCGCATCACTTGTCTAACATATCAAATTTGTAGCTACGAATATCCTTCGCCTCAGCATGTCAACTGCAAGTAGTGCGAAAAGTTTTGGCGGCGCTTGTACTTTGGCAAAGAACTTTAATTTCAGCATTACTAGCGACGCCACAGCGTGGTTCAAAATGAACGCGTAGGGGATGGAAGTGAGGGGAGGGGGAGAATAGAGCCGCATCCGAAACACATGAAAAGTTCGCTATATAAAGTTACGCTTAACAACACGCCCAACTTGCGGGTTGTTGCCTGGCTAAAGTGTAAAAGGGAGTTGGATGGGGTGCTGCGGGATCGGGTGGCAGAGGGGTGTGCCGGTGCCGGATGTGAGGAAATAGTTACGTCGCTTAAAGTTTGCGCCGTAATACAACTCATTAAATTTAGAAAATACTCGCGACAAACTTCTGCGGCGGCCGACGAGCATCTTGGCCGGGCGTTTGCCAAACATCCGTTGACATCTACATTTACAGCTAGAACGCCGCAAACTTGGCCCAGTCTCGGCGAGCAACGGAATGGGTTGGGTGCACGCATACTCTGCCAGACTGAAATTGAAGTTGCGTCAAGTTTAATTGCAACGGATGTTGGGCGTGTAAATTATTTTGTTTCGGCTGCCTCATTTTCTCTGCTAATGAGCAACTTATTAAAACTTTTCACGGCACCTCTTCAACCTCTCCACGGTGCCCCAACCGACACGCCCTTGCCCCTGCCCCTGCCACTACCCCCTCTATCCGTACAGAGGCCAATTTGAATGCCGGACCCGTTGCTATTCCAAATTCAGGGCGTGGTGCAGCGCGTGAGGCGCATAAGTAAATAAGTACAGTATACGAATTGCGATGCCAATTGAAAACAAAGCCAAAGATAAGTTTTCAGCTAGCTGAAACTCATTTACAGTTAGCCAGCGTGCACAAGAGGAAGAATACAAACTGATACGCCTGCAATTGGAGGATGAGACTGAGATAATAAGAAAAAGTGAGACTGAGCAAGGAAGACAAATAAAACTTCAAATTCTTCCGCATTTCAAGGAAAGCACTCGAAGCACGCGTAAAAAAGGGGAAAACTCAAAGTCAAGTTATTAAAGCTTTTATTGGAAATAACACACAAAAAAGAAACGCAACAAAAGACTAAAGAAAACTCGACTTTAATGAGTGACTTGCAGTTATCCTGTAATTAGTTTTGAAATGTTTGGAAAATAACTATTTGAATAAACAAAGAAAGAAAAACTATTATTGACTTTGGGTTAAGTTCAGTAAAATTCGATTAATGAATACCAAACAATTTGTAGAAATTTCGTTAATCATTCAAATGACACACTCAAGAACTATTGTTGCAATTTTTAGCCAGTATTCGCTTTGTACATTCACACAATTGAATTCTATTTTGATACCCCTTATTATACTTCCTCGATTTGTTATCTGCACGCATACATTTGCCTATGCCCTATTACAGGGTGTGCTGAGCCAAACGGCTGGAATGATTTGTAGAGGATTGGGACCAGTTGGGATGCCGGGGTTGTTGGGGGCTAATGGATACTGCAAATGCGGGATGTCTGTTGTGAAGTGTTTTCGTATGCGACAGCCTGCCTGTGTTTTCCTCGAGTGCTTAGACAATCGTGTTGAAGCTTTGATTTTCGAGCTTACTTCGGATTTGGTGCTATGCTGTGCTGTGCACTGTTCACCAGACTTATGAGGGCGGGTAATTAACAGTAAGAGACCAAGACACACACACACACACACACACACATACACACACAGGCGTTGGGGCAAATTTTTGACTAAGTAATAGTCGAACTGACAAACTGAGTGACTGTTAAAGTGTTGAAATGTCTGCGGCAGCACTTAATTAATTAATGTCAGCGACCGTCGAACGAAATGAGAAAAGTTTTTGCACGCTGCCTGGCTGCAAAACTTGGCAGCTACTTAAGTATTTGTTAAGTCAGAGACCGAGCAAGGCTGCAAGGCGTTCAATATTTGTCAATGAACTCATTAAGCAAATTAATAGACAAAGTTGCCAGCTGACAATGCCGGCTTTAAGGTTTGACGGGGGATAGAAGATGCTGGGCTGGGGTCGTAAGAATTTATTTACTCTGCTGGCAATAAAATGCCAAGCAATAAAAAACCAAAAGTCAACAAACAATTGCGTGCCGCGCAGAAATCGATTATGGACGCCTTCAAGGCACTAGCTACTGCAATCACACACATAAACACACACACACACACACACACACACACACACACAACACAATTACACACACCACAAAGCTAGCAGTCACAGCCACGTTTTCGATTTTGCCATTTCGCCAGCGACTTTGCCACCTGATGCCCCAGCGTTGAAATTGCCATCGCTGCAGTTTTGCAGCAGCCCACGAGCGGAAGTGATTTTCTCAACCATGCACGTGTGTATGTGAGTGTGTGTGCGTGTGTGTAACTGTATAAATGTCCCATGTGTGTGTTTGTGTGAGTGTGTGTGGGTGTCGGATTTTATGACCCTTGATAGTGGCAAGCGATTTGTTGCGTTGCATTTTCAATTTAGCAGCATGCACATTGGCAACTTTGAATAATGCAATTGCAGGGCACCAACTGCAGCGCGTATGTGACCCCCACCCAATCCCATCTCAACCACTTCGCGCAACGGCAAACTACCAAACTACCAAAACCCTTAACCCGCTTTGACTGCACATTTTTGGCAGCTTATTAAGGTGCTTTCCCACTGCTGCAACATTACTTTTGGAATACCCTCGCACAACATTTTCTATTTTTATATGGCTTGAACAATGTAAGACATTGAAAGATTATATGTATGCTTAAAGTTCTTAAATCACATCAAGGATAATTATTATTCATTAATTTTCCTATATAGGGTCTGAGTCCGATTTAAAATCATGACCAACGACGCAAAGCTTGACAGCAACAAGGCTTCAAATTGGTCTTAAGGATCATTCGTTTCTAAAAATATCAAAATCAAAAAATTCGTCACTCAAAAAATATCGGTCACTGATGCCAATCAATGAAAACAAATAAATTTGATTTAAAAAACGATTCAACGACAATCGAACAGTTAAAGCTAAAAGGATCTTTGCGAACAACCGTCAAATCCTTTGCGGTTTTCAATATTTTTCAATTTACTTTTCTATTTTTCAAATTTATTTGATTTATTACTTTGAATTATTACTGCATGGCGAATCAGTTGTATGAAGTTATGCTAATGCTTTAATTATTTTGTCAGAGTACTTCGGCTTCGATTTTATAGAGTAGTTAATTTTCGACTTGTTTTAAAAAACTCTTCATTCTTTTTCTATTTGTTCTCCCTGTTTTTCTTGGAAAATTTTCAAACACGAGCGCACAATTTGAGCGCAGCATTCGCCATGTGGGGCAAGTTGACATATATGCAGCACGTGCACTGCTATTTGCTACTCACTACGTACCCCAATCTGAACGAGGATTGATGTCCCAGACATTTACACACACACACAGACATACAGACATACAGACATACAGCTCGTTATTGGCCAGCGAATGCGGTTATGTTGCAACAAAAAAACCCATTGCACCATCAACTGTAAGAACAGCAAAAATGCAATTGAACTGATCGCAAACATTTTGTGGTGACTAATTAGTTTACGGTTAATTAAGCGGCACTCGCAAGGGCTCATTAACTGTAATGTACTGTTCTTTTCTCACAAATATTAAAAAACAAAGGATAGTAGAATATTCAGATTAAATTCTAACTAGCTTATCTGTCGAATACGTAATCGATACACATTTTAACCTTTTAGTAATTTATTAAGCAACTTTATTTTACATCCTTAGTTTCAGTTAGCAAACTTTATAATCTCTCAGAATTTTATGCTCAGTCAAAAGGGCTTTCCATGTTTTATCTGAATCCCATGGGTAGTTCTTGTGAGCGTAAGAGAGTCTTTGGTTAGTTTAAACTATTCAAAAAATTCATTATGTTTTAATGAGTGTTTGCCATTCACTCATTTGCATTCACCGCATCCGCCACATACACACATATATATATAGACTTTTTTCATTATTCTTTTAAATGTGGCCACTCGAAAAGCGTTTAATTTTCATTAATAGTCAAGTGAGTTTGCATTCGGGATTAATGCGCCATGACTGTGGCAGCTCAATTGCCATTGTTTTTGCGTCGTCTGCTTGTTAAATGCGTTAAGAGCAAATAAGAGAAAGAAAAATATATATGTAAAGAAAATTATGTATGGATTTTTAAGCGTTGTCTGGGCCGCATTAATTTTAAACAATTTACCTGCACGGTTGCCCCCTGTGCCACGCAGACAGCGATGGGGAAGAAACAAATAAAAGAGGAAAAACCACATAAGCATTTTATTTTGAAGTCAGAAACTTAACGCATGGCAGTTGCCACAAAGCCTGAATCCAGCTAACGGTAACGGTAACGTCAGCCTGCAGCTGCAGCCACTTCAATTTCAAAAGCATCTGCTGCTGCTACTCCTGCTGCTACCGCTACTGCTGCGGTGGACATTGCCACTAGCCACTGGCCACCATTTGGGGGCAACAACAACAACAACAACAACAGCAACAGCTTCTGCAGCTCAAGTTTTCATTTCTCTTTTACGCTTGGCTGCTTTATTTCAATTCCGTTGAAAAAATGTTCTTTTGAATTCCAGAGATTTTCATCCCTACTCCACAGACAGAATCCCTGATTCCACGTATCGCTTTAAAGAATAATGCCGCGTCGACGGTCGTTCCATTGTACGTTTAATTCAGCGTTTGATTAGCTCTCTCTTTCTCTCTCTCTCTCTCTCTCTCTGTCTATGCAGCTCGGCAGAAGTAAAAGAAGAGGCTTGTTAAACATACGCACCGTTGTGCGCACAGATGAACATTAATTTACATTGGTTTACATATGAATTAATAATGAAGTTCTTTGCTGTGGCCGCAATGACCGCATGCAAAATCGCTGCCAGTTCATGATAAACGAACTAACACATAATATTTATGAGCTGCCGTTGATAAAGCAACCATGTGCCAAATGCCGCTTGCCGCTTGCCGGTTGCCGGTTGCCACATGGCCGCCGCAAGCCGCAGCTACAATAATAAGCATATTTGTGGTTGCTGCAGTGTTAAAATAATATAAAAATAAATACACCATAATTAAATGCATTCACTCTGCTCAATTTCAAAAAAGTTCAACATCGGCAGCTGTTGTGAAATATTAAATTCCATTCAAAAAAATATAAAAAAAATAAATACATTTTTTTATGTATATAGAAGATATCTAAATAAGTGTTTTCTTATTTTAATGTAGTTTTAATCTAGAGTCCAAGTTATGATAAAAAGTGTATTTTTTTATAGAAGTCAGTTCAATTTAGACAAAGCATTTTACACATGATTATCGATCAACTACTTTGCTCTACTTCCGCTTGGAAATAAAAATATCACAAATAATTAGCAATGAATATTTCAAATAATTGGCAAACAGTTTCCCTAGGCAAATGTCGATATATTTTACTGCAATTAACTAATGAGTGCCACTTAAAAGCAAGGATAACAATTGCGTTCGGTTAGGAATTAAAAACAATGACTAACTGGCTGCAGCGGATGTGCAAATGTTCAAAATGTAGGGCAGTTTGCACTTTTTAATTACGATTTTCAATTAAAGTGCGACAGCAGCAGTAGCTGCGACACACAAAACCAATTTGCATTTGGTAGCTGGCTAAAAATCTCACTAACCCTCTTTCTCTCTCTCTCTCTCTCTCTCCCTCTCTCTATCCCCTTCTCTGCCTCTGGCTCTTTCTCTCTTTGCATTGGTCGCAAACACAGATATTGCTGTATCCGGAGGAGGGCTGGGCGAGGACTGCCTCATCGAGCTACTGGACCATCACGCCCTGCTGGTGGCAACCAAATCGTTGTCGCATTGTCGAATGTGCTGGCACGCAACGTCAGGCGACCAAGGCCAGAATGCTGCCCATGGAGCAGCAGGGCTCGCTACTGATTGCCGGACACTTTCGCCGGCCGCCAATAGCGACAACAGCAACAGCAACAGCCACCACATCAACATCAGCAGCGGCAACAACAACAGGCACCGCAGCAGCAACAGCAGCAGCTGGAATTGGTTCCGGCAGTCGAGGACAGTCAAATTCGAAATCACAGCTGGCGTATAATGATGAGTTTAAACTGTATCTGACATCGAACATCTCGATGGAGGACTACAATATGGGCTACTGTCTAACTGGCTTTGTCGAGCGTCGCTGCCAGCTGACAAACACCTTTCAAATGACACACTTTGCTGTCATCAAGCGGCAATGGCCGCCGCCGTCCAATCTAAGCAACAGCAACTCATAGGCAGTCAATGTGATCCTGTGTCCCCATTTTAGTATATATACATATATATATATTATACGTATTACAATTTGTCGGCTGAGTGTATTTTGTATTCTCTAAGCATAGTCCTTAAGTAGCGCAATTTGCAGAATGCTCTGTGTGCCCACGTGATAGCAGCAAAATAACATTTAGCAAAAAGCTTAGCATACTTTTCAGCGCGCGCTCGAAAAATCACAATAAAAATACATGTTTGTATCAAAATTGTTGAAACTGCGCACCGCTGTGAAATGTTTGTCACATTTTTTTATTATTTTTGTTATCAAAAAACAAATTTCTATGTGTGTATTAGTAAGTAATTTGTAATTTTAACTAAATGCTCTAAACGTGCTTAATTCGTGTGCTTTCGATGTTGTATAAACAACGAAAACGAAAATGGAAAAACAAGAAAACATTTTAAAAACGTACGCAGTTCAAAATAAAAACAAAATATATTAAAGAACTGAATACTTCGGCGTGCTGAAGACTGAATACCCTTTGCAGAAGTCTCTGTACATTTAAATTCTTACATATAAATTTCCTCTAAGAATAAAATATTTATTGGAGGAATAGCCAAGCAATTTAGTTAGTTTGTCTGATTGTTAAAACCCGAAATCTTAAGAGTAAAAAATTTACTATTTGGTACTACATTAAGCAATAATATCAACAGCTGTCATGGATTCTTGGAATAGCAGCGCCAGTGCCACTTTGACAACTGTTAAAGTGCTTTCAAATTCAATACAATACAATAAACAACTTATTTCTGTCTTGTAGTGATTCAATAACAAGAAAGTGAATTTCAGCAGTCAAAAATTGAATATTTGTAAAGAAATCTGATCTGGTTACAGAATTGATGACGCAATCCAAGAACACTCTGCAAGGGGAAATAAAATCCAAAACAAATAACTCCAAAAATACAAAACTACAAAAAATAGTAGCTGTTAAAAGCTAAATTGCAACTAAACCGCTTTTCTGGCCAACGCACACACACACACATAAATATACACTCTCAACATACGCACACACACACACACACACACACACACACTCACACAGGCATACACACTGTGAAACACACAACATTTAAGTCCGGGCGCTTGGGCAGCTACTTAATGCTTAAAAAGTGCAACAAATTGAAACTTGTGCTTGTCGAAGCATGTGATTGTGTGCCAAGTAGCGTGTATATGTATTGTATGTTTATGTGTGTGTGTATTTGTGTGTGCTGTGCTGTGCGTGCTTGACTGTTTTTCAACTGTTTAAACGGCCATGTTTGCAAGCGTATTGCCTTTAAGCTTAAAATATGCACAGCTCAACAAACAAATTTTTGCTGTTGTTTCCATTAACCGGCATCAGCATCGATTAATGCTGGCACCACATTGCGTTAGGACCAAATTATGTCAGCACCATCATTTTCACAATCAATGTACAACTTTTATAATTATTTAATTATGTTATTTTTTAACGTAGAAATTAATTTCGTCTACCCTGAAGCCTTTGAATGTGTGTATGGATTTGTTTACAAGTCTGTAACAGACAGCAGAAGCACCATCGACTCCCGAAAGTACACACATTCTTCGTCATCAATCAATCAATCAATCAAAATTCAATATAGCCATGTCCGGTAATCTAACAACTCAGCTATAATAAGAACTATAAAACTCGCTTACGGAATATATGTTCCAATTTTAATCAATTTCTGCAAGCAATAAAATCCACAGTTTTAGAAATAGGTATTTCTAATAATAGTATATTTACCTTGACATCATATTGATTGGCTAACTTACTAACTTTAAACAATTTACTTTTGAAGGGTATACTCTTTTAAGACCATTTGAATTATGTTCATTTAAGGGTAATTCTTTGTTCTTTATTTATTTAATTTGTAATTTATTTTTTAAAAATTATGTTCAGTTATAATTTGGTATTCTGGATATGCTGATTGCTGATGGGGCTCGTAAACAGCTGGTCTCTACTCAACGCTACGTTCTAATCTACAACTAGGCAACACTTTCAGCAAACATTTCATACATAACATACAATTTCTCTCTCTCTCTCTCTCCCTATCTCTCTCTGTCTCTCTCTGTATCTTTCTCACTTTTGAGCATAAACCGCAACGTATATCAACAATTCGTCCAATAATTGGAGTCTTTCGGCGCAACAAATGGTGCCCACGCCAAACAAGGCCGGAGCTCCAATTGCCAAACCCTAAGTGTTTAAAAAAACAAATGGTAAACAAGAAAACAAACTTAAACCAAAGCTACTTAAGACAAAAAAAAATACAAAACAAAACTACATCTATTTTAAGAACTAGATATTAGTAAGCAAAATCAAAGCAGAAAACCAAAATCAATATTTACAAGCTAGAATTATAATAAAAGCTAAAAACTAACAAATATATATAATATATATATATGTATATATATATATACTATTTATGCGTGTGTAGGCTTGAAGTGAACTCAAAGTTTTTTGCCATACTTGTATCGGTGTATTTATAAATATATACATATACTAATATATATATAGATATATATATATATTCAAGAACTATGTATACAAAAAATAAGCAAATCAATCACTAACATTTTTTGCAGTTGTGCATAGCTCGCTTATAGGCGCTTTTACACGCAGGCGAAATCAAAATCAAAAATCGAAAATGCATAACCAAATACATAGCAAAACAACATATTTATGCATATTATATACACATATTTTACAAGGCCTATTATAAATGTATAGTTTAGTTGCTCTCAAACACAGCCTGCTCCCCGTAATTGATATTTAAGTATCAGGTACCTGCCAACAAAAAAAAAAACAAAAAATAAACAATTAAACAAAGAATAAATATTCATAACTGTAAAATGAAATGCCAAAAAATAAAACGCAGTTGCAAAGTCCAATGGCATTTTATTGTATTACTAGGCAAAACACACATGCAACTAATTATTTTTTTAACTCAACAATTAAAAAGTTTTCTATGTATACAACAAATCCCAAGACACACCAAAACACAAAACACACACACATGCGTATATTGATGTTGTTGCTGTTTTTCTATGTGTATTTAAATTGAATATGTGTCTATATGTGTGTAGCATATATATTTATCTGCGCTTAGCTTAGGGGTAAACTTCAAGTTGAAAAAATCAGTAATAAAAATATGTATTAAAAAAACACTAGAAAAAAACATGCATGCCAAAAACACGCAATGAGCTTTTTTGTAGCAAACGGTAAACAGTAATTAAAAACAAATTACTAATTAAATCTATAAGCAGCAGCAAACAAAAACAACAAAGAACACAACAATTAGGCCAGCAATTTATGCGAACCTGGCAAATGGGCTTAAAATTAAAATTAATTCAATAAATTAAGCTTGTATTTAAATAATTACTTAAATGCAAACAAAAAGAGTTTATACAATTAATGGAAGAATTGTGTCACGCAATCGATTGAAATAAAAAATGAACGCGAAATCCAAATGAAAATTAAATTCAAATCGTGCAATGTCTAAAATTAAAAGCATAAATCAACTAAATCCAAATGAAAATCGTAAATCAAATAAACGTCAACAGATATTTAATAACTTTATGCTTGTCAGCCTAGGCTAGGCTAGCCAAGTAGTTTAGGCCACGTTGCAAATGTAGAAAAATGCGTGGAATCTAAGAAAAACGGATGCGATTAAAAAACATAGAGAATAAAGCAAGAAAAAAACTAAGAAAATATTTGTTTTACTTTGACATGTGGAGTTTTTCAGATGTGCCAAAAATATTATACTAAAATGGGACTGTAAGCAGTGAGAAATACGAGATTTTGTATAATGAACTTGTTTACTCAACAATATATCCGTACTACAAGCAAATTGAGTCGTATGATAATTTAAAAGAATTTATTTAAAAGAATTTAAAATCTTCAGCGTGTCCATTTTATTTATAAAACCTACAGACACAGTTTACTTTCTTTTTGTGATTTTTGTTTTGAATGATTATTAATTCACTTCATACATATAAGATTTAATCTTAAATAAGTTAAAATTCAATTGCTACAAATTACAAATTTCATTTTGATTCCTGTTCGTTTGTGCACCTTTTCCACAGTATTTAATTAAACCCGCAAAGTTTTTACAGATTTCGATATGTATATTAATTAAATTGATTTCATTTAACATCAGCATATTTGATTTCCTTTTCAACAGAATCGGTCGATCTCCTTTATTTATTTCCTTTATTTTTTTCGCTTTCTTTTAGAGAGTATAAACAAACTGAAAGGCAAACAGAACCCATTTCCGAATGTAAACCGTTGTCAATTCAATTTACAATTTCTATGGCAGCCGCGGGTTTTATTAATTATATCTGCAATCGCGAAAACTTGCAATTGCAATTGCCATCGCATCTTTTTGTGCATTCTCTTTTTGATTTATTTGTTTCACTTTTTTTGCGCAATTAAATTTATATTTACATGCGATATACGCAAACGATATTTCCATTTCCGACTAGATATATGACACAATTTGCATTTGGTTTTTCTTTGTTTTTCATTTTTTTTAATATAAAAGTGTTCGCCTGGATTGTCGCCCATTGGGGACAATGCAATTGCAGTGTTTTTTTACTCGCATCATTTGTGAAACTATATTTGATTTTTATACGTTTTATGTGATGAGCTTTGCATGCATTCAAACGAATTGCTCGTAAATTTTTTATTTACAACATGTGAAAATTTAAAATACACAAAATATATTAAAATTTTGTTCTATGCATCGGAATAAAAGCCATAATAGCAATGAGCTACATTTATTGCGAGGCTCTGCTCTACTCGGTCAGTGATCAAGACAAAATATATATATATATATATGGGGGGTCGGAGACAAGTTGTTCAGTGGAGACGATATTCCTATAACTGTAAATAAGAACTTTTATTATGCTCCGTTTACTTAAAAACAACCTCCACCTTATAGCTTACCTCTTCATATTCCAGTCCTATATACCAACTCAATTATAATGAAAGCCGTCACTGAACAGCATAATAATTATTTGTAATTATTGTTAATTTTGAAAGCAACCAAGCCAGGCAAACAAAAAAAAAAAAAACAAAAAATAAAGCGGAAACAACGAAAAATGGAAACCATTAAAAAATATAAATAAAGAAAAACCACAAAGAGACCTCAATTAAAATTCAAATTAGAGCGCTTGGGAAATTTTCGTTTGATGCTGGCGGCCAAAGTGCGAAAACTTAAAACCGCAGCAAACGGCAAATGGAGGCGCAACGGACCAGTTGCCCCAAAACTGAGCTGCTCAAATGAAATATGAAGCCGGGCAAACAGCATGGCCAGAGACGGGGCAGAGTCTCGCCAGCAACGTCAGCTCTGGAACAACTAATAAGAAATTTGTGAACTTTGCAAATTTGCCATCATTAATTCTGGTTACCCGTCTGGCGTCGCTACCAATCTCTGCCACACCCCCAACCCACTGCCACTTCCCCCAGTCCACTTTGCCACTAAGCACATATAAATTGTCGAATTCGCATTTGGGACTGTGGACGAGGACAACAATGATGATGTCGCGATGTGGTCCTTCTTCTCCTCGTCATTGTATAATAATTGTCAAGCAATTTAAATTGAAGTTGCGAGCATAATAAATTGTCATATGAAGGCGCGCGCACACGCAAACGCCTCCAATTCTCCCTCCCCGCCACACGACACCCGCCGCCACCAACCAAAAAGGACTGTCCAAAAGATGGCAAAAGTGGCATAAGAGTGTTGAAATCGAAAATGATTTGCGGCTAGATACCACGTAGCAGACTGTATAGTGTAGCTTAGTTCACGCTTTGATTAAACTTTAAAATAACATTAACTTTTATACTTAATTTGAATATTATTAAAATCTAAATATATAAAAAAAAACATTTGCATACCAAATTTACAAGTTGTAAACTCAGATTAGGCCAGTCCCGACAGACATTTTTGGGCGCATTCTTCTTGTGCAGGGTATAAAAAGGTAATGAGGAAACGGAAATTGCTGCCGGAAGTGTATGCGAAGGCGGAAGCTCATTTTGCAATATTCACAGTTGACTGATTTCTAGCGACTTTTTGCTTTGGCGCCGGCCAACGACATGAATTCTAAATTGATTGTAGCCAAAGTCGGCGCTCCATTGACGATTTTAATCATTAATAATGGGGGCGGAAGGGTGGCATGGGCGGATCTCACTGACTCATGGACAGTCAAGATGCTCTGCAACAGAATGGAATGGAACCGAGACAGAAGAAGCAGAAGAACGATAAGGAGAAGAAGAAGATGAAGCAGGAGCAGAACACTTGGACTGTGCCTAAGGTTAGGCAACGACTTTTCAAGAGCCTTTCGAGCTGGCAGCAAAATGGCTGCGTTCGCTGCTCGCCTCAGCTAAAAGCCAAGTTACCGTTTGCTGCCAAGTTGTTCTTTGTGAAGAGCTGCTCAAATAGCAGCAACGGGCACTGCAGCAACAGCAACAACAACAACAACAATAGCAATAGCAACGGCAAATAAGAGCTGGAGCAGCCGTTAGTTTCATTGTTGACATTGCAGCGCAGAAAAATAAAACAACAAAAAGAAAACAGGTAGCAAGGCAACAAAAAGCAATTAACTTGGCTTACATCTTTGCTGAAAGTTGAAACTCATGGCGCGATTTATGCCGCCGGTGTCGATGTTGTTGTTCTTGTTGTTGTTGTTGTTGCCGTGACTTTGCCCGCGGATGCGGGTGGTGCAACCAGGTGGTGCTGCTCCGCAATCCTTGAGCTGTCAGCATCCACCTAACAACCAGCTGCTCGCGAGTCTCAAACGAACGAATATTTGTTGTTGCCGCCGCTGCTGCAGAGCGAGCATCTTGCTGCAAAGATAAAAACTTAATGGCTTGCCCCACTTGAAAGGTTAGATCTTACTCTGATTTTGTGGCAAATTGTGTAAGCAGCTCGCAGCGCATTTCGCGACTCAGCAAGCATGCCTTAACAACTTAACAGCCAGCGGATTAAACGCAATCTCTACCAAAATGTTCTTGGAATTTTATATGAAGCGGAAAATTTCACAAATGTGCAGATGCATTCAATGATATCGATTGATTGGAAATTTTAACTCAGTTTAATATATTTGTATTGTTAAATGTTACAAATATTTTTTAAAGGAAAACTACCTAAAAAACTTTAAGCCCTATAAATCATTTTAGCTTAGAAAATTAGCAATTAAATAAGTAAACCAAAGTAATCCAAATCAATTAAACTAGTCAAAATAACCGATGTCTAAATTAGTTTAAATTGTAATAACTAAAATCAAAATAATTTTGTTGCCTGATTCCACAATGCCTAACATTGTTTAGCGAAATTAATAAAAAATACACATCGATAAATAAAAATAAACAAACTTGCCTTCAGCATTAAATTATAGTAAATTATATCAAATGAATTAAATTTTCTGAGTTTAGCGTTCAGATTATTAAATTCTAATATTTTCTCTTTTTTAGTGGTTTTAATATTGGCGGTATCTTTTCAAGACTTACTTGTTTCCTTGACTTGTTGTGCAATTGAAACTTACATATTGCAAATATAACTTTCCGTTTTCAATAAAATGTTTTAAGTTCTTTTTTTATATTTGAACTTAAACAGTTGAAGTCCTCAGCTGAATGGCATCCACTTGGAGCAGACCGAACAATTTTGTAATATTAGATGTGCTACACAAAATTTGGTTTACTTAACTCGAGGGTTTTTGGTTTTGGGTTTGGCTTTGGGTTTGGGTTATTCATGTTAAAACTGGTGAAAATTCATTTTTCCAGCTGCAAAATCAAAAATCTTGCGTAAATTGCGTACACAAAAACGAACTCGACCCTGAGTCGGGGAAACGACTTGGGGTTTGAGAGCTACGCCTGGTTTTGGTCTTGCTTTTGGGCACTGGGCTCCGAAGGATGGCAGGCCCTTGAGCCAAAGTTAAGTAAATATGACTCAAGGACACTTAGCGCATGGAATCCTTTTGGCCACTTACTTTTGTGTGGAGAGTGCTGGGTGGATTGAAGACGGGGGGTGAGTGGTTTGTGGCACTCTGTCTCATTCAGTTCCATTTGAGAAACGATTTTAATACTTTCGCCAACACAAAAGCTACTTAAAGTTTTGCTTGCTGCCTTAATTCGTTTTTTGTCAAACAACAACAAACAACAAACAGCAAACAGACAAAATAATCAACAAAAAAAAAATAACAAAAAAAATTAAAGCGAAAACTTTTTTAAATTGAGTTAAGTTAATTCTTTATTTTTTTGTCTGTTTTGTTGTTTTTCTTTTTCCGTTTCTTTTCTCTCCTCGAGCGATCTTTATTTTTTTTTTTTTGGACAAGTTGGTTTACTCTCGTTTTGGGGCGGACTTCAGTTGGCCTAATAAATGTGCGTGCTAACAAAAGGCTAGATAAACAGTTCGCCAATGAGCAAAAGAGAGAGATAGTGATGGACATTGAGCGAGAGCGAGAGCGAGAGCGTCGGACTGACAGTTGTTGCGACAGCCAAAAGGATAAAGGATAATGACAGCCATTAGTATTAAGTGCGCGTTGGCTACTTTAGATGCTCGACAGTTTTTTGTTTTTGTTTTTTTTTTTGCAGCCCGTCGCTCATTAAAGTTGTTAAGTACTTGGCGTAAACGTTGCCAGACTGAGACAGAGACAGAGACACAAATAGAGCGACTCCTTCCAGTCTGTCAGTATGCCACAGTGCCACTGTGCCAGTGGGTGTGACTAATGGTCGGGCTGTGCGGCTTGCCCCACGATTAAAGTCAATTTAAAGGCCGCCTCGGGCAACACTGTCGACTTAATTCGTTAAAAACAAACTCGCAAAAAGAATGAAATGAAAAAAGAAAACAAATCTAACTTGACCGCTGCGCGGAAAACTTTATGCGCGCAATTTCCTTGAAATTATGTCAACAAATAAGTCACTGAACTGAAGCACAGCTTGCACCGCAGCACCACTTGTGTGTGGGTGGGTTAAAGGTAAGCACTCTTCTGATTTGAGCGATCATTTAACTTTTGAAGAGGGCTTACTGGGAAATTTAGTGAGATTGTCAAGAGGCTTAATCATATTTCAAATCGATTTAATGCTGTTATAAAGCTTTATCTAAATATCATCAATATTGAAAAATCTAAAAGCAAAACAAAAACATAATAGTAAAACTATCGCAAAGAGAAATATCAATCCAGAGAAGAGAGTATTTCATTTTCTGCATAGCTTAAACCACGATTTACATTTGTTCTGTTTATTTTAGTCTTTTGTGCCTTACACTTTTCCGAGAAACGCAAAACCTCAGCTCCGATTGCACTTGCCATTGTTTTTGCTGTTGCAATTGCTGTTGTTGTTGTTGCTTTTGGCATATTACAAAAGCATTTTTTAACACAACACAACAAAGCCAAGCAAAATCTATGACATAAGGAGAACATAGGTGGGCCAGGTGGGAAAGGAGGGGGAAATGGAGGGCTCGTCAGTGTCGTGGAGAATGAATGTCTGGCAAAAAGTGTCGTTAAACAAAAATTCGGTTGCAGTTTTCTTTCTCAGCTCTGACGTTACTCGTACTCTTTATTCTTCTGGCATTTGTTTTTGATGTTGCTGCACCCCAATCCACTCCCCCAACCACTCTCATCTTTTATGGTGTGCGACAAAACGCCACATTTGCGTTCAATGAGCATGAGATAATGTCATCATCAACGTCGTCATCAACTCAATCCCCCAACCCACTTGCCGTTCTCCCTTTCCGCCCATAAGCAAGTGCATCATCCTGTCGACCGTATCTTTTGTCTCTGTTTTGCGTCAGTATTTCATTCTGTCTGTTCGTCTGTCTGTCTGTCTGTCTGTCTGTCCGTCTGTCTGTCTGTCCGTCTGTCTGTCGGTGTCTGTCTGGGGGCAGGTGCAACGTTTGTCGTTGTCTGGCAATTTTGCTTGGGGAATCGCATTCAATTTAATGAGCACTGCAATTTTAATTAAGTCGTTCTGTATGCAAAGTCTAAATAAATGGATGAGAACAGATAAATGGATGCATAGTCTAGATAAGCATCATAATAGTTGGTCATCTAATTACAACAGGTATCTCAACAATAACAAGCTATCAGCTTGGGTGAGGAGTTGGCTTATTAATTAAGTGGATATTATATATAATAAGATAATAATAACTCAATAAGTCTATGTTTACTCATTACTTGAATTATTCACTTAAAGTTTAGACAACTTTTTATTTTTACATATGGGAATCTAAATACAATGTTTGATAATCTTGTCTGGTTGTGTTCGTTCACAAGATTCACAAGTCCTCATCTTATTTCTGCTCACTTTCTTGGTAATTAATTTTAAAATTGTCTTTCAAAAGTTTCTGTGTATGTTTGTAACGTTAAAAATATTAAAAATAATGCAATTACCGGCAGCAGCAGCAGCATCTTTGTCTTAATTCCTTATTTCTCTGTGCAGCACTTTTAATTTCTTTCGCTATTCACTTGCACAAACACAAAACAAAAGTTATAATAAAAAAAACTAACAAGTTGTGCAACAAGAGCTATTCATAATTGGCAGCAACAATCCATTAATTTTCCCTTAATTTAAACTCTACTTTTCTTAACAGACAGCAAATTTAAACACATTTAACACAACACACTTTTATAGAGGATCGCAATGCACCAAATGCTGCAACAACAAATATATATTAAAAGAGATTGCTGATCCTCTCTAGAGATTTTTTGAGGTACTGCGGATTCCTTCCCTGGGTAAATAAAACTCTGCATATGCATTATTAAATATTATTTGAATAAGCATTTAAATGTTTTTGTTTACGCTGCTTGGCTGCGGTTTTCTTTGTTTTCGATTTGCAAAATACACCGTTTATCCATTATTGAGTGAGTGAGTGCAGTGGATAAACATGCAAATTGATTGTGATTCATTTTATGTTAAATCATTTAGTAAACATCTAATAATTATTTCATTTACTATTATATTATTTAAATTCCACTCGTTGATTTTTAATTGGTTTATTTTCAAGTCAAAAATAATAATTAAAATGAAAATAATAACAGCAAATGCTATTGTTAGTCAATTCACTCACACACGCCTTTTTATCACGCCCACACGCAATTAGCTGCATTTTCAATCATAAACATTATTATACAAATAGAAATAGAGTGCCTCTGGAATCATTCGATTTTCATTAAAACTTCACAAATGATGGCATGATGATGATGATGTTCCCAACAAATTAACTGGCAACAAGTCAGCGCTCAAAGAGGCCCAGAATGCAATTCCAAATGACCAACCTCAACTTGTTGATGACGTCAATGGAGAGCTCCCCAAAACCAACTAAATTTGATGAAAGAGCTCAACGCATCGCTGCCAGCTGCCTGACCGCACAGTGCTTTTGCCGCCCTCTCTCTCTCTCTCTCTCTCTTTCTGTCTCTCTCTCGCTCTCTCTCTTTCTCTCTAGTAAACTCTCTTATTTCAGCCGGTTCGACGTCATATTGGCGCTGCCATGTAATAATTTCACACGCCCTATCGCGGTCATTTTAATTAGCACGATTGCATTTTCAACACGTAGACTCAATTCAAATTGTAAATCACATAGGCCGTTAAACATGTGCAGTCTCAACTGCAACAACAACAACAACACACAACTACACACACACACACACACACATATGTGTGTACTGTATGCCAGATGTGAAGCTAGAGTTTCAACCATACAAAATTTTGCAGTAAATTAATATTGGTAATTAGGGCGACAAGGCCGCATCAGCAAGAATGCCGCTGGTGCCACCGTTTTTGGCCACCTCGTTTGAGGCTAGTCTGACCCACGGATCCACCAACGAGGCGAGTTGTTTATGTTGAACCATTCGTTTGACTCTGCAATTAACACGTCGGCCGTGTTTGGCATAAATCTAACAGGTTGGGCATTACAAAAGTTAGATAAACATGCCACAATATTTTGAATTGCCAGCCAGCAGACAACTCTGATACACTACGACTAAATGCCCTGCCACTTAACAACATTTCTTGTAAATTGCGATACCAAATGTAACATTTAACATGAAAATCATCTTTAAAAGCTTGGTCAATCTTTGCATCTGATCAATATTGATTTGATTTTCCAAAACTCGGGTTTTTTCGATATGGCTTCAACTCTAAATTAATACTTCATTCACAGTTAGCATAGCGCTTCTTGCCCGATATTTACGCTAGAATTCTATTCTGAGAATTCCAATCTTCTTCTTTAAAGCTGAGGCAAAAATACGTTACAAGCTTGACGACGAAATTACAATACTCTCTGAAAGGGTAAAAGGGTAATATATAAAATATATTAGTTCCTGCTACAAGCTGTAATACATTGTTAAGGCCTATTCAATTGATCAATGGAAGCTATAACAAAATACACAAAGCTCAATGTTTGTTTATTTATGGTGGCATTAGCGATGGCCCTGTATGTAAGTCTGTGTGCGATAAGCTCTCTCTGCCTCCCATTTTAACTGTTTACATTACGTATACGCCGCATTTAATAAAACCTGTAAACAGCTCACGATTGGGCCACAGTCGAAGCTCGAACGTCGCGTTTAATGCGCGGAACATGTCTTAAACGCATATTAAATACTTCTGGGTGAATTTTTAATTGTAAATTATCAATCATTTGCTTGGTAAACTTCGATTGAAAGCTAGACTGTCATCTTGGAGATGGAGTGAATTAAGCATCGAAAGTCTTTAAATAATTAATAAAATAAAACTAAATATGTTGACATAAATGATGATAATAATTAAAAACTAATTGTGTGGGTGGACTGCATTCAGCTTACCTAAAAAACACAATTAAAAATATATATTTTTTAATTTGTTGACAAGAATTATGTGAATAAATAAACAAAAATTGTGTGAGTCGAAATTTTTTAAAACTTAGTTCAGCTTACCAACATAAATAAAAGTGAAATGAGAATAATATTGAAAATGAATTACGTTGACAGGACCAATATCAATAAATAGAGAAAAGTAAATACCCTTTTAATGGTGCCACAAAATGCGTGTTTGCTTATTGTATGTACTTACTGCAATTGGACTCCAGCTGCTTAGTTGCCACAGTGCGTTCGCTTTGGATGCAATATGCGAGAAAGTGCAACACAATCGAGCTGAGTGTGAAGTGCATCATGTGGAAACTGTCGATGGCTATCAGCTGACAATGCAACGCATTCCTCCGCCCCGTAACTACAGTTGCCCCACCCAGCTGCCTTTTCTGCTGATGCATGGACTCATCGGTTCAGCGGCTGATTTTGTGGCAGCTGGCCGCGCAGGCGCTTTGGCTTTTCAGTTGCATGCGCGCTGCTTCGATGTGTGGCTGCCCAATGCGAGGGGCACAACACAATCGCGTCGACATCGCACTTTGTCGGCCAGCCAGGCCAAATTTTGGCATTTCAGTTGGCACGAGATTGGCGTCTACGATTTGCCAGCCCTTGTGGAACATGTGCTGCGTGTGACGGGTCATCAGCGCCTTCACTATGTGGGCCACTCACAGGGCACCACTGTGCTCCTTGTCCTCCTCACGCAGCAGCCCGCTTTCAATGCGAGATTCGCCAGCGTTGCTCTACTCGCACCCATTGCGTATTTGCAACATTTGAGCAGCCCTCCACTGCGCTTACTAGCCAGCGATACAGGCGCCGTCACGGTGCGTATACTTAATGTTGCAAATAGCATTTCTCCGATTCCAAAAGTGAATAAATATATTGATTTTGTATAAGGTCTGTCTGTCTGTCTGGAAATAGTATTTTAGTCAGATAAAGAGATCTATGTGGTGCTAGTAATTAAACAAACCTGTAAGTTGAAATCGATAAACCAATATATTTTCCACTTTTTGAATCTCATATTTTGAGAAGGTACAAGTTTTATTTATAGTATTTAGGTAAAAATGTTCTGATTTAATTGTCATGCTCTCTGAGGGCAGGTTATTCGACAAACATTCGAGTAGTTGATAGTTCGATAGTTTAAATCGATAAACCCATATATTTTCCACTATTTAAGACCATGAACAACTTCATACAGATTAAGTCAACAATTAAGCCTACAATAATGAAACTTTGATTAACAGAAATCTCTTTTAGGGATCAGCTAACTTTTGGGATCAGAGTACAATCGATTATAATCGATTGTAACATTTTTAATCCATTGTGATTTCTTGCAGGCGCTGCTGAATCAACTGGGTCTGCATGAGCTACTGCCATCGACGTCACTGACCCAGGCGGGTGGCCAGCTGCTGTGCAGCGCCGCTCTGCCCACCTCCGTCCTCTGCACTCTGCTCACATCGCTCTATGTGGGCTTCAGCGAGTATCCGCTGGATCGTGTGAGTACTACGATTATATATGCAGCCATAATTTAGCCAACAAAGCGTCCTTAAAGTTGCGTTGTATGGAAAAGTTTTTATTACACTCAGGAGTGTGCCACACTCACCCACACACACAAACACACACCCAAACAGACACACACACGACAAACAGACACACACACGCACACAGAAAACACATTCAAGTGCCGGGTTTAGTTTTAGTAATAAAAGTTATTT
This sequence comes from Drosophila picticornis, assembly GCA_035043845.1. Lineage (NCBI taxonomy): Eukaryota > Metazoa > Arthropoda > Insecta > Diptera > Drosophilidae > Drosophila > Drosophila picticornis. The sequence goes on along the minus strand of JAWNMR010000493.1, from coordinate 5,630,461 downwards.
GAATTTAAATGCGTAAACGAGCTGCCTGCCCAGCATCCTGCCGGTTGGGCCAACTATTGTAGCACGTTTGTTTTCGCACTTCTTTTAAAAAGTTGCTTAGTTCGCTCATTAAGCTTGTAACATTTGTGATTTTGAGCACATTTTAGTTGATTCAAACAAACGGACAGACTGCAACTCTCGTAATTTTAATCATTTAAGTAAGCCAAACCCATCCCACAATTATATCTAACTTTATCTTAGTCACTCCGTAAGAGCATTTTATATTCGGTGACATTTGAGAGGGATTTTTTTTACTGTAATGTGCACCAAAAGGTGCGCTAAACTTTTGCCTCGCCCTGCCATTGGTTGTTGGCCCTAACAGCGGCAGCTGCTTGGTCACGAACCCCGCTCCTCCTAAGCCACCATCCCCTTTGCCCGAGCTCTCCGACGGTTAACTATACAGCACACATTACGTATACGCCACGTTGCCTTAAACACTTTTTGTTTTTTTCCGCACACGGCACATTTAAATTTTGTTTTGCCATGAAATATGGCAAATAAATCGCGCTCATGTTATTTTTGCCAAACTTTATGGCTTATCTGTGCGTCGTTGTTGGGCGCGTGCTCAAAAGGCTTAACCGCTTCACAATGCGAACGACGAGCGTGGTCGTCCCGAAGAGGTTGGCGCCAAGTGCTTGTTAGTTATTAGGCTAAGGGTCCTGGCAATTGGCTTTGGCCAACAATAAAAAAGAAAAAAAAATAAATAACATGAAATAGCAGACTGTAAGCTGTAAGACATCATGTGTGTGTGTGTGTGTGTGTGTGTGTGTGTGTTTGTGTGCGTTTGTGTGTGTGGCAAGAGAGAGCTGTAGCAGTTGTTTTTATTTTATAGCTGCCCCGAAAGAGGTGCAAAAGTTTGACAGGCAATAGATAGTTTTCGAATCTCTTTTGTAGTGCGGCCAAAAAACTTTGGTTTATACCTCAACTCGCTCTGATGGCAGACAGTGTAAAATTGAGTTATTCAACATTGGGCCAAGTGCATGAATTGCTGTCAGCTCGAGCGAAATATGAATTTCTTTACGAACTTTTGCTTAAACAAAAGTCTTTGCATTATTTTGGAAAATATTTTGCATGGCACATAAAGTTTTGTTGGTTAACGCAAGATGGAATTTAAAAAAAATAGGTACATTTTTGGAAGAAATTCTAAAAATAATTGGAGCTTTAATTCAGAAAGTTCACACGAGATTTGCGTAAAAAATTAAAAGAAAAAAGTAGAAGAATTTCTTAAAATAAAATGAACTTAAATTGAGGTATTTCGTTACTCAACAACCAGTTATAGGATCCGATAATATTAGTCTAATATAATAACGGAACCAAATACCGAACAAAATTTGAAAGCAATCCATAAATTCCAACAGAAATTGTACACTTTATGTGCCGGAAGAGGAGACGGAAATGTGATGCGACTTGACACCCATTTTATAGATTAAACTATTCAATCAAGTTTTAACTGTTATTTTGATATAATTTAACGCTCTAAAATATCCGAGAAAGCAGCATTCGAAACTCTAAATTGAACAATGCCCGTACAATGACATAAGAAATAAGAAAGAATAATCTCTCAGCTCGAATTTAAAGTCGAGTCAACCGAGCACCAGCCACGGAGCAAAGTGCAATCGCGTGTCGTATCTCTGGGATCGTCATGGCTCCCATAAAAAATGTCAACAAACAAGCAGCCAAACAAACAGCAAGTAGACGACGACAACTGAGGCAGCTCCCGACTCTGTTCAGGCACCAAAATTGCTAAGCAAATAGCACCAGGCGATGACTTACCTACAGCAGCAATGAGCGGGGGAGGAGGGACACTGTATTGCCACTGTGACAACTGCCAAACATGCCCCACCCCAGTCTCCTTGCCCATACTTGCTGCCCGCGCAAATAAATATTTGTGCATATTTAGCTGAGAGCTGCATCCCATCGCCCCATCTCTTAACTTTACGCCACATAAAGTTCAACACACTGTGCAACTGCAATGCGTGAAGCATGATTTGTGGCAAGCAGCAACACCAACAACAACACTCCCACTAAAAATGAAACAAATACCACACATTGAAGAAGTCTAGTAAAGCAAACAAGCTGCCGGCTGTGAAGCGATATACAAAACTATTTGCCACAACTTGCAGCAATTGAAAAGAAGCCAGCAAAATAAAAAAAAGAAAAAAACGGAGAAAAAAAAAGAAATGAAATGCAGCGGACAGCCGGAAAATCAAATAAGCATCAAAACAAAACCAAACATGTCGCCGCAGGACCTGGACACACCCAACACCAATCTGAGGAAACGTTAAAACAATCCCACAAAAAAAAAAGAGATTTTCAGTCGATGCCAGTTGTTAAAGTGCTTAAAATGCTAGTTTTGACGCATTTAATTTTTCTGGAACATTGAGAACATGAATTAAAAATATGAATAATAAGAAAGCGTGCAATGTTTCCAAATTGTTCACCAAAAATCGCTTGGTTTTTTTAATTTATTTTTAAATCAGCTTTTTATACCAAAAGTATTTATTTATTATCATTGTTGCCCAATCTTTATTGTTTCGAATGCATTCTCGTTTCAACAGCACACAAATAAATACCAAAGCAAGCAAAGAATTGAAAAATAATCTGTCGATTTAATTCAATTCAACTTTCTTCTTTGTTGCTCGATTATAGTATTAATGTTGCACTTGCAGCAAGTTAGTTGCAATCTTTTAAAGTGCTTTAAAGCCTTAATCAGTCCAATCATTTCAAAAGCAGTAGAAAACAAAACATTAACAATGAGTCGCTAAGTCAATTCAGGTCAAGCAGGGGGAGAAACAGGACCTTCAGGCTGCACATGTGTCACAGGTCGTGTGTGTTTGTGTGTGTTTGTGTGTGTGTGTGTGTCTTTGTGTTGTACCTGCAAACACTTCCGTGTGCTTTGTGTCATTTTGAAACGGAAATAGCAGCTTTTCAAACACACACAAAGAGGCGACAGTCAGTTTTGGTGGCTGGTTTGGGGGCAGGTCGTAAATTTGAATGCTTTTGGCCATTGGCTTTTGGCCCATCAATTGAAAAGTTTTGCAATATTGCAGAGCATATTGCCACGGATTCTGGAGACGACACCGGCGGGCATCTCCCGTGGCCAACTGCTGCACTTTGGTCAGCTCATCAACAGCGGTAAGACAATGCACAACTCATGTTCAACTGACAGGATCTGCTGCCTGTCAAAACTGTCAGCTACAGCTCTATGCTCCCCCTCTCTCTTTCTCTCTCTCTCTCTCGCTCTCTTTCTCTTTTTCTATCCCTCTCTCTCTTTCTCTATCTCTTCCTTTCTCTCGCTCTGTCAGGCAAATTCCAACAGTTTGACTATCGCTCGGCCCGGTTAAACTCCCTGCACTACGGGCAGCCAACACCTCCTGCCTATCAGTTGCAGAATGTGCGCCTCAATCTGATGCTCTTTCATGGCAATCGGGATGCGTTGTCCAGCCGCAAGGATGTGCTGCGTCTGGTCCGCGAGTTGAAAAACAGTCGCATTAAGCTGTATCAGGTGCAAGGATACAATCACATTGACTTCCTCTATGCAACAACAGCGCCACATATTATCTACAAGCGCATCATAGAACAGGCCAGCGAATACAGCCAATTGAATTACAAATAAGTTATAGAATTTATCAAGCTTTTGAGCTATTAAAAAATAGTTTAAGTATTAGAATAAAAAAGTGTTTGCTTGGGCTAAAGCACTCCGATTAATTTTAAAGAATACAATAGATAAAGTTACAAAATTGAACTTGAAATTTCGATTTAATTCATTTTATGGGAGGTGAAACAGTTTTGTCATATCTGTTCAAGAACCTATAATTTAAATCGTAGCCACTAAAGCCTCATTGATTAAGACAGACAATTTATTATTTGTGGCAACACACTTAATAATTCCCACTTTTATATTGAAATATTGTGATTTATATAACTTCACTATTAATTCAATTATAAATATACAATAAGTATTTTGTTTTTTTGTTTTGGAAGCAGAAAATAAGATTTATGCTCAGATTTATGAACATAAATTGTTTTGCATATACAATTCAAGATTTATACGTAAGATTCAACTCTGATATATAACTGCTTTTCCAATAAAAAAAAGGAAGTTAAATATGGTTTTGTAATCAAATACAAATTCAACTAACAGTCGTCGTTAAATCAAGTCAAGGACACTGGACAGCAACAGGACTCCGGCACCTAGTGTTCAACTCTTGTGTGCATTTGCATGCACTTCCGCATGCTTTGTGTTGCAACGAAACGGAAATAGCACAGTGCACAAACACACACACACACACATGCACACACATGAGTAACCTGGCAGCCAAATGGGCTATAAATTTAAAGGGATTTCTCATTTTTGACGCTTAAAGATTTGTACACAAAATACAGTTTGGTTTGTTTTTTTTTTTACATTTATATTGTGTAATACGAAAGAAAACACAAGAAATTAACTAAAAAGAAAAACTTGGAAAAACATACCTCATAAGCTTCCATACATTTACATTAGACAATTAATTAGTACGTTAATCATAATGTACAACTCTAAATGAAGTGGAATTGGTGCTTGACCAGCTGCTACTAGTGTTGCTGCTGCTGCTGGATTAGGCGATCCCCGATCGGTGTCGGTGTGCGGCCTTATTGCATTCGATATGTGTGTGTTAGTATGTATGTTTGTTTGTGTGTGTGTGTGTGTGTGTGTGTAGATTGTGAGAGTGAGCGGTATACATTTTAACTAAGTTCGAAACCCACACCAGACTGTATGGCATATAGCAACTTTTCGCGCATCTGCTCAATGGTATTGAAGGGCGGCAGCTTCAACAGATTCGTGCAGGTGCTGGCCGTTGGCAGGCGCTCCATGTCGCCTGCGTTCTGAATGAAGAACGGCGGATCCAAGTCCTACATGTACATGTATATATAATTATCATATAATGTGTTACTATTTTACTACCCACCTTAAAACCGAGCAGCGGTGGACGCGAGCAGCTGGTGACAAATTTAAGCAGCTGGCGTCGTTGTAGATCATTAAAACCCTCCACTGCAGCCCAGAAGGCAACAATTGAGGGATGCTCGGGCGTATATTCGCCACCATATTTGCAGTGCTTCTTCAAATCCTCCAGATCGATGGGTATTTCAGCGCCAGAGATGAGTATCTGCAGCTCCTTGTTGCTGAACATGTAAAGCCACTCGATGGGCAGCACATTGGACAGTCCCTTGCGGAAGGCTTTGCAGTGTCGTTTGATTTGCACATTTAGCTTATAGTTGGCTATCAGCTGCAGATACTCTATGCGATTTGAATTGGTGACCGGCGTGCTCTGGCCCTGTGGCTTCAGTTCCACCACCTGTGTTTGTCCCAGCGAGCTGCTGGCGACCGTAAAATCCAAATTCAATTCACTCACATCGCCCGTGTAGTCCTTGAGATACAGAAGATTTCGATATAGCTCTGGATCGAGTGAGGCCAATTGATGGATATCCACATCGGAATATTTGCCAGCCAATTTGGTTAAGAAGAACTCAGCCAACGGCAGTTCGACCAACAGATTCTCATAAATTGCTTTGCCCAAAATGCGACCAATGAAGTAGTAATGCTTCTCAAAGTCGCTAAACAAATCGGCAACGTTGGGATTGGGATACAATTTGTTGTCCGTTGTCACCCTGCACGAGAAATTAGAGATGAGCAGTGGTTATTTAATGTCTAAAATGCTTGGCACACTTACATAAAGAAGCCACGATTGGGATCGAAGGCGGTTTTAATGAGCTCCGATAGAAATTCGCGAAAAACACCGCCACCATCAATGCCCGCCTCATCCAATCCCAGCGAGGAGACAAACTGTATGCGAAACTTTAAACGCAAGTCCGGCTCTGTAAATCCAAAAACAAATTAATAATAGAATCAGAAACATTTTTAACAGCAGGTGTACACACCATTCTCGGGACGTAGCTTGTCGTAGGCATCCTCGTAGAGATGCGAACGGCGCACCGTTATCATAATGGAGGGGCCCTGGAGAAAGGCCTGCAGATGTCCCTGCACACGCATCTTGTTGGCCGCGACCAGGCCCTGAAGTATGCTCACACGCTTATTGAATGCGACCACAAAGGGTATTTCGCGTAGGATGGTAATGGAGCGTTTCTGTTTTGTTGACATGGGCGGCCCGTTCTCAAAATCCTCGCGCGTAAAGTCGCGTATAGGCTGAAATGGTCGTATGCCGCGCAAGCGACTGCTGTGTGTCAAGGGCAGATCCGTTGGCCTATCGAGCGGCAAATCCAAGCGGGACACTGTCCAATGTGCCTCCGGACAGAAGCCCAGACGCAGATCACGCGTATGTATCTGATTGAGCACAAATACCACAACATTTAACAGGTTAGCCCAGATTTGCTTCTGATGACGCAGCTTCTTGTCATCCGCATCCGTATGCCCGAGCACACTGCGAAACGCCAGCTCAACGAGGCCAAGACTTATGTCCTTCAGCGTCTTGGACATTTGCACAATTTCCGCAATAGAGAATGGCATCAGACGCACATGTTGCAGGGCTGGCGTCACCAGCAGCTTATTCTCCACGAACTCCACATCGTGCAGCGTGGGCAAGAGGCGTCCAAGGAGCATGCAAAATGTGGCCAACAAAGGTATAGTACGATCCACGCCCTGTTGCTTGGCTGCTGAAAGCAATTGGAATTGGGAGTGAGCAAGGGTGTGAAAATGGCTACTCAAAATAAGAATCTAATTTAATGCCATGAGCACTCTTTAATTTAAGCTGAGTTTCTCTATACTCACGCACAACACCCTTGGAGATAAGTGTGAGCGGCGCTGAGAAGCCGAGCTGCGTAGATTCGGCGGCCAGCTTGAACCAAACGGCGCGTATGAACTTTGGCGTAAAGGCCAATGTGTAAAGCAGTCTAAATGGATGAAGATTGAATTGGCATTAGAATCGTTTTAGGGAACATATAAAATGAAGACGCACTTATATTCGTAGACCGCATGCTTATTGTATATCATCAGATTGTGACAGATCTCGCAGAGCGCATAGATAACCTGACTGTGCTCAATGTGCGGCTCAATTTGCTGCACAATGAAATCCACGCGCTGCGTTTCGTTTAGTATGGCTATCGATTCCAGCAGACAATTGCGCTCTTTGGCGCTCAGTTCGGCTGTGGTGCGACAGGACTGCTCCATATCATAGTCCAGTTGGCGTGCCGTTGGCTGATCCTCGTCCTCCCCATCGGACTCATCCGTATCGTCCTCATCATCGGAGTCTGTGTGGCGGTGATGCGGTGTTGCATGCGTGCGCAGCGTTGACTTTGGCAGCTGCAAAATATTAGGCATCATTTGGGCAATAACCCGCACATAGACAATCAGCAGTTGGCTCTGCTCCAATGTGGCTGCCAGCAGGGAGAGTGTGCAACAGATTAGACAGATATGTATAAGGTATACTACTCTGTGCTACTCACCCAGTTGCCGGCGATCGAGCACCATCAGTGAGTTGAGCAGAAATGAGCTGAAGAGCTCACGTAACTGTGGCTTGGACTGCTTCACATCGATGGACTGAGTGACGCCATAGAACATTGAATTGCGTTCGCCATCATCTGTAGCAGCAGAGTCAGCAGCGCTCGGCGCCGTGCTCAGCTCGAGCAGACTGTGCAACGAGTGCATCAGCAGCGAGAAGGGAAACTCAGCACTCTCTGCCAGACAGGGAAGCACAAAGTAGCGCATTGGCTCTGTATGCGGCATGGCCAAGATGTCGCTAATAAACTTGCGACAGAAGAGCTGGGAATGCTCGCCGCCAGGCAGACGACGTGCCACCGTCAACGGACGCAGCAGAAGCTGCAGCAGTGCATCGACAAACGGACTAGGCGCCACCAGTGTCTCACCGTCCAGCGGCGGGCACTTCTCGTCGAGCAGCTGGCGCAAGCGTACAAAATAATTGCGTTGAATTAAGAAATTGAACACACTAGCCAGATACTTGTACAGCAGCGTCTCATCCTCCACGTAGCGCTCCACGGCGGCGACCGTGGTGAATGTCTCCAGCATGCGCAGCGGTATGGCCTGAGCACAGTGCGGCAGCGTCAACTGAACCAGGCACGCATCCAGCAGCTTGCAGACGCGCAGCAGCCAAACAGAATCGAGCGCTGAATGCTGCAGCAGCCGAACAGGATTGCGCAGAATCTGTTGGCAGATCTCAATCTAAAAAGAAGACATTATTTAGTATTTATTTATGCATTTATATTTTAGCTCCTGCCCACCAGTCGCTCGCTGTCCTTTTGCACACGAATGCTGTAGAAGAAGCTCAAGCGGCGCAGGAGGAAGCACAAGCTCTCATCCTCGGTGACGCGATCCCGATGCGCATGCAGATACGCATCAAAAGCTTCGCGTTCGGCGCGCTTGCGTCGCTGTCGATGGATGAAAGAGCGGGCATAGGATTGCAAGACAACAGCACCGTTCGCCTTCTGTCGCAGATCGTTGCGCTTTTGGCGCTCCAAGGCCGCTTTCCGTATGGCCGTGTCTCGATCGCAGGTCTGCGAGGCGCCACCCAGACTTTGAACCGGACGGCGCCGATATTCGCCATCAAAGCCAAACATGACAGTGCAGTTGCTGCTGCTGCTATTACTGTTATTGTTGTAATATCCACCAGCTGATCAATCGCTCTCAGCTCAACACATAATTTTTTGGTTTGCCTAATGAGGAAATTGTCGCTGATGTCGTGCAACAACCAACACCAGCTGTTCGTGTGTGTGTGTGTTGCTTGCTTAAATTTTAACTTGCAATACACTCTTTTCACTTGACTATGTTAATTTTTCGGGCTGCGTATAGAAAAACAAAAAAAAAACACTGCTAATACGAATGATTTGTATATTTTCACTGTGTTGCACAAAAGCACTAATTAATGACAAATGTGCCAGCTGTTCAGTCGCTGTCCAGCACTTCACAGTACGGCAGTGTTGGTAAATATCAGCAAGTCAGTTGAACAGCACAGCGCACGTTATATTTGATTGATAATCGCATTTTGTTGTTTTGTTATTAAATTAATTTGATTTCATTACTTCTCTAAATATTTTCTCACATTTTGCTAGACTATGATTTATATTGTAAGGCCTTAACATTTTCGAAGTTAGCAATATACAACAATAATAATCAATCAAAAATATGGTTCACTGCACGTCACCATTATTAGCGATTCTAATTTGGTTTCTTGTTTATGATTTCTTGAAACTTTTGAGCATTTGCCAAGTAAAAATACATTGATAACTATATTTTTAGTAATATATTTGTTAATAAAAATGCGTCACACTCCCCATTTCTATTTACGCGTTGCAAACATATTTTTGTTATTTCGCGAATCAGATATTTGCGCAGCTGCCACCCACACAGATCAGCTGATTAGCTCGTAAACTGCAACAAGCAAAAAAGTGTTCCGCATTTGACACTGAGCGTATTCCCTTGATTCCACTTGAGACAATAATCATAAGGCTTATCTAAACAAATTCGCAGTATATTAGATAATATTTAGGAGCACCAACCACGAAATCAATCATTTACAGCAAATCTTTCTGGTTGTTATCAGTAATTAACGCTAAAGCGTTTCTAAACAAATGTCATTTTATTATGAAGAATTTACATAAATACTAATGTAAAACATGAGTAATTCGTTTTCCTTATCGCTTATATGAAAACTATCTAATTAGTATCTTCTGTTGTGTTTTTTCAGGCCAATTAACACTGCAATGTCAAGGAAGGTACACAAAAATACTCATGGATACTCAACGCGCACTCAGCTGGACATTGACTCCATTCGCTGCGATGTGTGGATGGCGAAGCTGATGCCTTCTCTCGATCAGACCGATCAGTGCTCTGGGCACATCCATTGTCTGATCATCGACGAGGACAATGTCGAAAGTGTTCATATACTTCTCCATATTCGCCTCCACATGCTCGAAGAGAAAACCAATTTTCAGAATATGCGATGAGGTGGGCACTCCTGCAGCCATATCCGCATCGCCGAGAGAATCACCCATGACAATGATGTGATCGCGTGTGTGCACCAATTCATAATATTCGCTGCCATCCAAAACGGTTTCGTTCTTGTTGAACGTATGAATCATGGGCTCCTGGAAGCCTGCCAGCATACCGTCGCGAAATTGTAAAAAGTTTGAAATGACCTTGACATTAGGAAATAAAATATTCGCTTGTTGCAGCACCGACACAACAGAGTTGCCAAGGCCGGCGGAGAAAACAAGCACCGGAATTTGTAATTGGCGAAGAGAGTCAAACAGCTCATGCGTTCGGTCACGTAGCGCATTTTTGAATTGGCCAGCCACCTGATCTATTTCGGCCTGGTCGAAGGGAAAGCCGCTGGCAAGCTGGCCCGATTTTGTCCACCATTCGATCATATACTGCACCTTCTCCGGAATGGGCATATGTGGATCGATTTCGATGGGTCGATATTTGTGAAACAATTTGTTCGATTCCTCCTTGAAGTACGGCGGCAGTGATTCGCAGCTATTAAAGATGCCAAAACTGGAGAGCACTGCGACTCCATCATCCATTCGCTGTTTGGTAATCGTAAAATCAAAATCGGACACAAGCTGCATATGTTCAGGTCCGCCACAAACAAATTCATTGATCTTTCGCTCCACCGTTTGAGGATCGCGTATTTTGCAATGCTCCTGATTTAGTGACGGAATATCCTGAATACGCACATAGCCCACACGATTCTCATCGTTACCCATATTCCTGTTGATGTTGTTTGTGCTTAGCTGTTTCGTCAGCTGTCTGAAGGTAGTTTTATTGCGTGTGCTCGACGCGGATTGCACTGTGCAACTGAAATGCAAAATTTAGAATATAATTTTTACTGCAAAGCCCATTGCGTTTTTCGTGTTAATTTGTTATTAAACAAAGTTTAAGCTTGCAACTTGCATATAGCTAGAGATGAGCGATATTATTGTCTTTCACGAGTGAAATTTTTTTAATTTAAAAAACAAGTGTTATGTAAACATCACATAAATCTAGTATTATATTTCTAATTAGTTATTAACCTTCTTATGATATTCAAACTAAATATAATGAAATTAAGTTGGTCTATTATATAAGGGGCAAAACAAACACGAACTACATAAAAACAGTTTCAAGCATTGGTCAACAAAAAAAACCGGCGTGCGAACGAATATGTCACTCATCACTATAATAAATACATGTGTGTGTGTGTGTGTGTGTGTACTTCCAATAACTGCGTACTTCCAACGACCAACCTTGGATTCTGTTGCCAATGTTTTTTTTTTTTATTTAAAGCGCAGACAACAACAAATCAGGCATTTATCGCAGTTTTTTTGTGGTGTGCCTACATTTATTTACAATAATCGGTGCACGAAGTTTTGGTTTCTTTACTTTTGGCTTTGCTTTCCACTTGCCTTCTTGCGGCACACTCACTTCTACTGGGCACGCAACCCGACGAGAACTGGCCGCTGCCAACAGCTGTGCGCACCAATGCTTTTGAGCTGAAACGAAATGGAATGTCGGAACAAAGGAAGAAAAACAAAACGTTTGGAATTGAATTTTTCTTGTTTTTTTTTTATTTTTTGTGGCATCTTCTCACTCTTTGCACGACAATAAAAACCGTTCACATATTTCATAATTATATAAACTAAATAATTTATGCTGTTTTACTTAAATTATCAACTTGATTCTAACATATTTCATATGCAGTATAATTATAATTATAATAGGTGTTTTTGTTTTCTGTTTTTCGTTTTTCATTCTTTTAATCGTCGATTACAATGGGACTGCTGCTGGTAGTGGGAAAGAATTTCCAATCAGCTGGCAAATGCATCTTTAAATTCGGCTTGCGTGACAAACAGCTGAAGCATAAAAATAGTAAATTGTTAGCCGAGTTTAAGTATTAAATGTATTTTTGAGCACTCACCGATTAAGAAAGGCGCTGGCCTTCTCACGGCTCTTGAAAGAGAAGATGCCCTCTTCGGGCACTTTGACCATTAACTTGTCATCCATCAGTTTGACTCGATAACGCGGCAAACCATCAGCCACAAAAAAACCATATTGGCTCATCTTTGGAACGATTGGTCGGGCACTGAGGAGCGATCTCGGCGTCTGCACTGGCTGCTCGGCAGTTGACGGCAACTGGGCTGCTGGCAGCGATGATCGCGGCAAAATGAAAACGGGCGGCTTGCTTCCCAGCGAATTGCGTCTGTCTGCAATTTTATTCTTTAGCTGCTGTGGCTGTGATTTAACCTTGGACTGCTGTATGTCCACCTTGGACTGTGCTGCTGCTCCAGCTGCTGCTTGGGATTGAATCTTCGACTGTGCTGCTCCAGCTGCTGCTTGGGATTGAATCTTCGACTGTGCTGCTCCAGCTGCTGCTTGGGATTGAATCTTCGACTGTGCTGCTCCGGCTGCTGATGACTGAGTCTTCGACTGTGCTGCTGCTCCAGCTGCTGATGACTGAATCTTCGATGATTGTGTTGCTCCTGGTGCGGCTGCTGGTAACTGAGTCTTCGACTGTGCCGCTGCTGCTGCTAAGGATTGAATCTTCGACTGTGCTGCTCCAGCTGCTGGCGATGGAATCTTTGACTGTGCTGCTGCAACTTTCGTTTGAATCTTCGATGGCTGTGCTCCTCCTGCTGGCGACTGAATCTTCGATAACTGTGCTGCTGCTGCTGGCAATTGATTCTTGGGCTGCTGTGTAGCTGGTGGTGCTAATGATTGAGTCTTTGTCGATTGAATCTTGGCCATTTTTGCTGCAGCAAATTGAGCCTTGATTTGTTGTGCTGCTTTGTGTTGAAGTAATTGAGTCTTTGAGCGCGGAGCGGATGATGTTGCTGCTGCTGTTGCTGGCATTTGTGTCTTTGACTCTTGTGATGTGGATGTTGATGCTGCTGCTGCTCCTGGTGTTGCTTCTAACGGACTTAGTGACTCCAATTTGCCCAAGCTGGGCAAATCAATTTGCTCCAGCATGGACTCAGCAGACATGCCACCCGATGCTGCCGGAGCTGCTGCTGTTGCTGCTGCTGCAGCGATTGATGGCGACTTTCGCTTGCTGCCTATTTTAGTGAGCTCCACAGTAGCAGGAGCAGTAGGAGCAGCAGTCGTAGTCGAAGCAACAGCTGGAATCTTAGTCGCCTCTTTGGTGGTCTTGAGCTTGGTGATGGTAACTCCTCGGTTGCCACTGCCGATTTGTATGTTGTTATTGCCACCGGTAAGCAACTGTTGCAGCGAATTGTTGATTTTCGATGGCGCCGGCGTCTCTTTGGTGTCCGCACAACGCTGCACAGAAATGCGACTGATTTTAGCTGGCGGCGACTCATTGTCACAGCTTGCCACAAGAGATGGCACTGCGGTCTGGGTGACCTGCACTTGGGGCGTGAGAAATTGTGCGGCAGGTGCCAAGCCACCCACAGCAGGCATATTCGGAATGAACGCCAAAAAGCGGCTCTTCAGTTCTGGAATATCGGAGGAGTTGGTAGAACTTGGAGCAGTTGGTGTTATTTGGAGAGCGCCGCCATTGTTGGGCACAGTCTGAATGGTAAAATGCGATCGACGTTGTGCGTTTTTAGTGGACTGCTCCAGCTTCTGACTAGGCTCCACCAACTTCTTTGTCTCCTGCTCCTCGTCCGCATCCTGCTCATCCTCATCGTCGTCGTCCAGCAGCTGCGCCTCGTCCTCTTCATCATTGTTGATGATAACACAATCGTCGTCGTCATCGCCGTATCTGGCAGCATCAAATGCCGCCTGAAAGTCCTGCTCCTGAATTGCCAATGTCTGCGAAGTGTTGGTCGCCACCTTAGCCAAGCTGCCCTTTTCACACATCTCAATATCGAAGTGCACCTGTTTGTTAATCTGTATCAGCCAGAAGGCCATGGTGCGTCTGTCATGCTGCACGCGAATATTGTGATCCCTTTGATACACCTCACGCAACATCATCTTGCCATCCACGCTCTGCAGCAGCACCAGCACTGGCGGCTGCATATCTAAGCGAAGTGGTCCAAAGTAGATTTTGCGCTTGGACAGGGGCGTAACAAAGGCATCGTAGGGGGCATCCTGAAAGAATTGCAGCTTGACCACCTTGCGGGTATTGTGCGCCACGTGCATCACATTGTGTATGCGATCCAGTGAGATCATGTCCCTGAATGCCGGCACAAAGATGTGCGAGAAATCGTCATACAAGTTGAGCACAAGCCAGCGATGATCATGCGGCTGCAATTCCGGTATTTGCATTTCCGGCACATCCAATTGGATTACCTTTCGGATCTCAACATTGCTGCAGATATTGATTGGGGTCTGTTTCACCTGCTCCCCTGCTGCAGCCGGCGTAGCAGCTGAGAAGGTAGCAGCAGCCAATGCTGAAGGAGCTGTGGAAACTGCCGTTGCCGTTGCTGTGGCTGTCGCAGGTGATGGGGATTTATCGACTGTTTCGACTTGCCGTGTCTTCTCCTTCATCTTTTGGTTCACCATCAGCGTGCATAATATGTTGATTTTCTTGGTGAGGAAGGGATGCGTCTGTGGCGTTGGTTTCGTGCACGCATTATCCTCCATGTAGCGCAGGAAACCCTTGACCAGCCAATAATTTTGTCTGCCCTGCATGACGACAGCCAGCCGAGAGGTGTTCTCATTCCGTTGACCCTCCAGCAGCATCCGGGCCATCAACGGCAAGGCACTCGAATCGGGTGCAAAGCGTGTGTTGACAACAGCAATGGCGCCACAGACTGCGGGCATCATGTTCGTTATCGTCGCCGCCAGGAAACTGAAGTTCTTCATTTGCACATCCCAAATGAATACGTAGTCGGACTCGAAGGCACCCAAAAAGTTGGTCCATTTAATGATGCAGAGTATCTCGGCATTCGGTGGTGGTATTATTTTACTTTCACGCCTCAGCGCCATGTCGATGTCCTGCATTTTCTTGCTAACCAGCGTGTTCATCTTCTTGATGACATCATTGCAGGATGAGTGAAATGTCGCGGAATCCACGGCTGGATTCTCCTCACGATTGGATGTGGACGCAATAGTTTCATTGTTGTTGTTGATGATGCCGCTCTGGGGCACTTCGATGGCAGCATTGTTATACAGTGAATAGCACGCAGAGATTATGGGCATTTGTATGTCCATTTTATCGGGCGTTGGAAATAGCTGAGCTGGGATTGGCGGCAGCTCGGCCACGGACGGCGCTGGCTTGGGCACAACAGGTATAAACGTAATGGGAGGCAATAGATTCGTCACTGGCATCTCCTTGGGCTCCTCCTTCTTTCGCTTGGATGGCTGGGGCTGCTCCTCCAAGCAGCCAGTCGGCTCCTCCGTTGTCTCTGTGGTCTCTGCGCTCCTTTTGCGTGTCGACAAACTGGAGGTATCACTTTCATCCGAATCGTCGCGCACCACAATCACAGTTGGCTCCGAGGCAGGCTGCTCCTGTTGCTTCAGCCACGGCTGCTTCTCCTGGCGCCGCTGATTATCCAGTTCGGCGCGATAGTAGCGCACGGCGTTACAGATGCGCTTGTCGAGCAGATTCTGAGTGCGTGGCGTCTCCGCCTTGGCGATCTCCGAACGAAGTCGCTCTCTGCGTTGCCGATTGGAGAGTGTAAACGATTTCTTGGGAATAACTATGGCGCGACGGCACAAGTCAGGCCGGCAGCGATAATAGCCTAGGATTATCTCCTGTGTGCCAGTCATCGATAATTGCTCGGGCAGAACAGGTATTGTCGGGGTCGCGTTGGATTGGTTGGCCACAGTTTCAGTTGGCTGTTCTGGCGGCGTCAATGACATTAATGACGGTGGCGGCGTCGAAGGTTTGGCAGGCATCGTCTTCATTTGTTGTTGCTGCTTCTTGCGCTTCTTGCTGTGCGTCGGTGGCGGTGTCTCCTGCGCCCGCTCGAAGCTGTAGTGAGCGCGTGTCGCCAACTCGGGCACATAGTGTGGCACGGGCAGCTCTGCCTCCTCCTTGTCAATGACAACTGGCTTGCCATCTTGGGCAAGGCCGCCACAGAAGCATTTGTACAGCTGATGGGTCATGCAGAACGTGGCCAGATTAGCCATATCGGGCAGGCGACGCAAGGAGACCTGGCAATGGCGCAGCTTCTCAAAGTCGACATCCTTCACAATGCAAGGTTTGGCCTGCAACAGTGGTGCTGGTGGCGTCAGTTTGACACTGTCGGGGCTGCGCTTGAGGCTCGCCTCACGCTTGGCTGATCTGGTCGGACGGACGCACGGCTCCTCATCGTCGTCCAAAGTGTCGTCAAAGTCCTCGTAGCGTTTGGGCGCTTTGGTGCAGCGTCGCTTCTTATCGCACTGCGTCTCATTGATGAGCAGCGTCTCGTTGTCCGTGAGCACCAACGTCGACGTGAAATCCTTTTCCATTTTGGCCAGACGCGCCGTTGCCTGGCGACGCAAATTGAATGCATCCTCATTGGAAATGCCGCGACCCTATGGAAGGAGAGGAGTGCGTTAATATACAGCTGAGATGTAACAATATCTATTTTATCTACTCACATCGGTTTCGACGTGCATAATGCGCGTTAGTTCAGTTCCTGTGCAGTGGCATTCGAGGACACATTCAGCGCGTCCACAATGCTCGCGGGTTGGTCGCCCTCCGGCCAGACTCTCGCAGACGCAGCCCAGCTGACAGAAGGCCTTCATGCATGGTTTATTTGCTGTGTATGACAATTTGTGGAATATTTATTAATTTAAATACGACAAAAATAAATAGGTATTTGCAACTACTAAATTAAATGTAACAATTATTGAAATAATCAATTAGTTTAAAACAGATCCAAGTCCCTTTTAATAATAACTATATGTTTTTATTTACTACTAACCATCCTTGGCAATGGCAGCCGCATCGATAATGGTGGCATTGAGACGCCTCAGTTCTTTGGTCAAACGCTGCTGCCTGCTATTGTTGCTGCTGCTGCTGTTGTTGTTGGATCTACGCTGCAGTTGTTGTTGCTGCTTAGTTGCAATCCCTTTGCCAATCGACTTGGTGGCAAACACATCGCCATCAGCCGGCTCCGGCTTGTCAGCACTCACTGCATCAGGATCAATGCCGATGAACGAGTTCTCACTGCAACTGATTGTGACCGTGTTGATCATGTCATTAATCACATTTGCACAGTCCAAAGCGACTGCATCGCATGTGGCTGGCAAATGCTTGCGGAACTCAAACTCCCTCAGCTTCTCCTCGGGTTGGGCGGCCGTGAAATTCTCGTCCAACTGCTCGGAGCGATCGACAACGCGACGCACCAGGATATGATTGCGATCATTCAGATATGGTATCACAAACGTGAAGCTCTTGCGACGCCCGGCAATCGACATTGTTGCCGCCTGCGCCTCTGCTTCGCGCATACTATTCGGCGACTCCTGCAACGTGGACACACTGAATTCGGCCCACTCGTGGGTGATGTCATGATGTGGCAGTATATACTGTAGATAACGCTTGGCTATCTCGTCCAAGGGTCGACCCGTCTGTGGTTTAACATCCAGTTGAACGGTGGGCATACTGACAATAGCCATGCTGCCACCAGCTAACAGCAGAGCAGCCGTATCATCATCCAGCGGCTTCTGATATGGCTTCTGTGACAGTGGACACGGACGAAAGATGGCCGGCAGCGGAAATTGGTTTAGCTTCTGTAGTTTCTTTGTATCAACTTGACGCGTATTCAAGATCTTCAGGTCGGCCAGCACCGATGCATCCACGCAATTGCTATGGCATTGCTGGTTGGCCAGCTCCTTGGCGCTCAACTGATTGTGATGCGGTTGCTTCTCGCGTCGAACATTGTTACCCTGGCTACCAGGCAGGCGCACCATTTGTCCATCGACGCGCATGACCTGATAGTAATACTTATCATGCTCCGTCGCCACATAACTGGCCGCCTGCCAGCCCTGTCGGGTGAAGGGCATCTGGCTGCTAGTCGATTGCAGCTGTTGCATTGCGGCAATTTTTACCTTACGCTGGCGCTGCTTACGCTGCAATTCCCTGTATATGTTCGCTTCGTTGTTGATGATGGCCATCTTCTGGTTCTTGGAGCGCTGCAAATACAGTCGTCTCTCCGCAACTGTGCGCAATCGCTGCAAACTATCCGGCACCGCCGGCATATCCATATACGGTGGCACACTGTGCGCCGTGACGCGACCATCCTGATACATCGGCTCGAGCAGGCGTTCGCGATCTTCACGCAGATTGTTCTCCTTCATGTAGGCCTCGAGCGCCTCGCTGACAAAGGCGCCATTCCCATCGAGCGCTTTGCCGCTCTGCGGCACCAGCGGAGTCAGCAGCATGCCTGGCTGATGGGCGGTCTCATCGAAACCAACGAAATCCTCGCTGGTGTCATCGTTATAGCAAAATTCGCTGTTCGACTCAGCCGCTTGACTTGCTGGCTTGCTGGGGCTGCAGTCTAGATTCGCGGTGATGGCAGACTCTTTGGCAAAAATGTTGACTCGCACTTTATTGATGAGCATGTCTAAGAATTTGCTTCCTCCGGTTTTTTCCGTCAGCTTTTCAGTCATTTTTGCAGCGTTTGCAGGCGCTTCTTTAGATTTTGGAAGGATCAATTTTGTTGATTTTGAAGCCAGCACTTCTGGAGATATTGGAGCAGGTTCTACAATGAGTATTTCTGGAGATTTGACTGTGAGCTGTTCGCAAGATTTTGGAGTCATCGCTGCTGCACATTTTGAGGGAAGTTGTTTAGAAGATTTTGGATCAAGTTTTGTTGAAGATGTTGAAGCAAGCTCTTCTACTTTATCATGTTCTCCTTCTTTCTTCTCTTCTTCAATTTTGCAATCTTTTGTGCTGCTCTTCGTATTTTCTTTCTTTTGCTCGTCTGCTCCCTTCTTCTTTGCTTGTTTGTCCTGACGCAGCTCCAAATTCTTGTTGGCATCCTCGATCAAGGATAGTCCTCGCTTGCCGCTCTTCAGCAGCTCCAGTTGTTGTTTCATCTGCTTGGACAGTTCTTCGCCGTACAGTTCCGTCTCCTCGTACTCCGATATGCGACCCATCTTCCTGTAGTAAGCCACAATGCTCGGTGACCATTGCTTTATGTGCGCCTTGCGCTTCTTAATCATGGGTCTCAGACGCGGATCGAAGAGCAGCAGACGCGATCGTTCAAGGATTACGACCCGATTACGCCGCTTACGCCACGCATATTTGCGCAGGACACAGCGCGGATTCAGGGCGTAGATGATGAAACGCTTCGCATTTCCCCAGTTGCTGTGCAAGAATTTCAGCGAAACGGGATATTTGCGTCTCAGATGATGAAATTTGCGCAGATCTTTGCCCCTTAGCACGATTGGCGGCAGTTCTTGTGTCATTCTTAAACAAAAAAAAGAGAACAAATCAATAATGCTTTAAAGACTTATGTTATCATATTTCAAAAAACAATTTTACGTATTATTTTCAGTGATGTAATGTAGTTAACGTAAAAATACGGCCACACTGTTATTAATTCCTTATAAATTGTATTTTCTTTAAGGTTTTCCACCAATAAAATTGTAAATCAAAAATTCCTTCCTGGGAAGCTTTCAAAAATCAAAAATGTCAAGTTCAATAAAATATGTCTCAAGTCCAAACATGTCTCACTTGTCACAGTTATACAAATATGTCACATGCCTAAAAACAGAAAAGTGCTTCCCCTCAGCCAACCCTAAACTTTTTAACGCAAATGGGTAACACTTGCCAGCTATTATATACACAACACACACACACACACAAAGAAACCGCATGCAAATAGCGCCGACAAAAGGGGACAAAGAACTATTATATTTGCTATTCACTCACACACACTCCCCCCCAAATTAAAATAAAAATTATGTACATCTATTGTCTTCCAAGGACCTTAATAATTAAACACATTGTTATCGACTCGTTATCGAAATCTACAAGCAGCGTGTGTATCGAAATAGCTAACAGGAAAGCGAATTTACAGCTTTTACATACATAAATATTTACGCACTTTGAAAGCACACAACAAACGGTAAAAGCCAACGAGCATCGAACAATCCACTGTTGTTGTTATTAAGCGCCTTTGAATTGCCTACGCTCACATAAACGCACACACACACACACCAGCGGCAGCAGCAGCAACAACAACTAAAACATTTTACACGCTAAGTTTGTTTTCACTATGCGGCAATTGCATATCCACATTAAATTAATGCCAGCAGTTGCAAATGTGTATAGACATTACGCTTGAATGCATTCTTTTATTGTTCAAAATAAATAGAATTATCAAAACTTTTTATTTAAATTCAAGAAGAACGCGTGCAAATAATTATTTGCGATCACAACCAGCTCTGTGCGGGCCCTCTGACGACTGCTTGGCTGCTGGTCGTCATGTGTATGTGTACGCAAGGTGTGTTCGTGTGTGTGTTTGGTGCGAGCCCATCCCATTCCCAATCGTTCCAACGAAATGCAATGGCATTGATATGATGTGTGTGTATATTTATGTATTAAGGCGCACATGTGTGCGTGCGCACGTGTTTACTAATTAAAATCTACAGATGCAAAAGGGAGAGACAGAGAGAGAGACACCATTGCGATAACCAACTATGACCTATTTACTTAAGTAGCCACTGATACAATGTTAACGTCCTTTTCAAAAATTAAAATGATAAAGCTCTACATAACCGATATGATGCTTACAATCTTGATTGCGATCTTTATATTTGAAATGACGTAATAAATTGTACAACTAGACAAGAACAACTACCTATTTTGTGTGATTTAATAATGCCGTAAATAGAACACTGATTAAATAATAACTTCGACAGTAAAAACATCAAATAGTTGTAAAGCAAACGAAATAAATCAATAACCTCAAAAATAAATCCAACATGGCGTCGCGTCAACAGATACACACTCTTTTCGCCGCTGATCACGTGTGTCAGAGTGTGTAAAGCACCGAGCAGCACCCGTCTCATTCACACGCATGCACGACACGAATGACGTTGAGAGAAAATATTCATAACTTACACAAAATGTCCTGCCACATAGAAATTGAAATTGATATTAAAACACTCACCTGCACAAGCAGGTTGTCACAAAAAGTGCCTAATTGCGAACTTCAAAGTCTTTCTTCGATATTTGCACTTTTCCTTTGCCTAAATGCGCAATTAGTTACAGCTCTCTCGCTGCTGACGTCGTACGTCGCAAAAGCGGACAAGCGAGTACATACACAAAAAAAATTGACGCACACATGTATCGGCGGCGACTGCTTGATGAATTTCAATATGGAGACCGATAACTGCGCGTCAAGGCAGGTGCAGCGTGGAATGGAACACAGGGTTGTAGAGCGTGCTATAACTGTAGTCTACTGATACTTGTCACAGAGAAACTGACACTCAATTTGAACACAGGCCTGTTGAATGTGCTTAAACTCTATTCTTGTGATATTCAAAGCTATTAATGAGATCGAGACATGTTCTTCTCTTTGTTTATATTATTAATTTAGTTGGTTTTTTTCGCTGAGCAAGTAAGAGATATGTATTCTTTTTTATATAAAAGCTCAAGGACGCACAGTAGAATCAGTCACTGTAGAATTGTTACTCATATTTAATTAGAGCAACGAAACACGTGCTTAGAAGCACGCTAAATAATAATACAGCTCAATCTCCTAGATTAGGAGCTTTGGCGTCAGATTTGCCAAATAATCAGAAGCAATATCGTTTAAGATGCGCCGGGTGGCAACTCTGGATTTTGATTCCCGCCAAAAATAGCTGTCAAGAAAAAGCACAACGCAACATTTTCAGGTTATGCGTGCTTTTATCCGTCGCACATTGAAAACAACACGTGTTTGCCATATATTTCTTTATTTATTTATTTTTTGTACATATATATATAAAACCAACGTCACATGTTGAAGAAAAAGTACCTGGAAAGGTACCTGCAAATACAAGAGAATAATAAAGTTAGTTTTGTGTTTACATTTTTTACAGAAGAAAAATTTTAATTATTTATTTTGCATTCAGTAGGACCTATTTTTGAGGATTGTGTTGTTGCGGATTTTGTGAATCATGCCACATATCAGCGTTCCTTTCTCATCATTCTAGAAGATTTTTGATCAGGTTTTCATGAAAATTTAACCCACCTTTTCATTATGATTAAAGTTTCGCCTCTCCTGATACTGGTTATAGCTGCAAATAAACATATTTTATAATTAATGACCTTGCTAAAATTTCAACAAATTTTATTTCCATTAAATTTTTTTCAGTAGGACCTATTTTTGAGGATTGTGTTGTTGCGGATTTTGTGAATCATGCCACATATCAGCGTTCCTTTCTCATCACTTCAAGTATTTAAATACACGTAACCAAATCCATATGAGTTTGCTTACCTCTCAGAAATGCCTTTACGAAATAAACTTCTGTGTGTTGAAAACTGTAAGAATAAGAAAAGAAAATAACTTTAGTAAAGAATTCAAAAGTAGTCTTTCTTTAGTGTTATAAAATCAAATTATCAGTAAGACCAATCTCGCATTCAACATGAGAAGTTTCACTTAAGTGTTCAGCTAGGGGCGAAAGTTTATTGCTCATCACAGGGAATACTTAATGAATTGTTGACTTTTAATATATTCTTACCTCTCAAATAGGATGATTGCAAAGCCAAAAGATAATACCATTTGGATCTGAAATTGAATTAAAATGAATTAATAAATTACCAAATAATGTATTATATCAATTATCGCGATATAAACATTATTTCAGTAAGACCAATCTCGCATTCAACATGAGAAGTTTCACTTATGTGTTCAGCTAGGGGCGAAAGTTATTTCTCATCACGTAGAAATTAAGTTTTCTTGCTGTCCTAAGAATGATAATGCTTACCTTGAGGTCAGTCTTAATTCCCAATGAACGCATTTTGGTGTCTTCTGAAATAAATGGAACGAATATTCAATTAGTTGAGAAAATAATAATTTCGAAAATTGTGTTTGATTGAGTTTGATATCAGTAAGACCAATCTCGCATTCAACATGAGAAGTTTCACTTAGTGTTCAGCTAGGGGCGAAAGTTTATTGCTCATCACAAATTTGAGTTTTACAGGCTGAAAATAGAAGGTGTACTAACCGTTTAAATGGTGGCTAAGATGCTCAGGGATAGGCCAGGAGTTATTTTGAATCTGAAAGAAAACAAAAATAAAAATAAATATGGGTCTTTAAAGTTTTAATTGCTTTGATTTGAGACTTGTTTTATTATCAGCAAGACCAATATCGCATTCAACATGAGAAGTTTCACATTTGTGTTCAGATAGGGGCGAAAGTTAAATTCTCATCACAAAATAGAGGAATAGTTTGTATGATCAAAAGGATACTTGAACTTTTGTAAACTTACCTCGTTTGTTCTCCATATCCGGTAGATTCCATTATGCAAGCTGTAATATATAATATACATATAAATATTAAGAAAAAACATGCTAACTATAAAGATTTTGCATTAGAATGACAACTTTCAAATGTGCTGGCTGTCGAAATTCAGTAAGACCAATCTCGCATTCAACATGAGAAGTTTCACTTAAGTGTTCAGCTAGGGGCGAAAGTTATTGCTCATCAGGAAACAGCGTGCAACATTTGAAAATCGTTTACATTATAAAATCACAATTGCAATTGAAACTCACCTTTAAAATCAGATAGTTGAGGCAGTCGCTGCGTGTAGAATAAGATGCTAAATAAACCCTAATTAAACAGTTTTTATAGTTTACAATAAAATTATACAATTTATTGCATTGCGAATGTCACTTCTTGTAAATGCATTGAAAATTTGCATTTGTACAGCTCAATTTAAACAAGTCGCTGTCTACAACTTTTAAACTTAATATCTATAAAAATGCTCTCAAAATAGTGGAGGACATCGAAGCCTAAGTGTCTACTAGTAGTGAATTAGAAAATATTCTATTCCTGAGCCTCATCTCTATCCCTATCTTTGTCCTTCTTCTTCTTTTTCTTCTTCTCTTTCTCTACGGGCACTTCGGCCGATGATCTAGTTGTTTCATCCTCCTCAACTGGCGCCTCCTCTTCGCCCTTGTGCTTCTTCTTCTTTTTCTTCTTCTCGGAGGTGACGGGCGCGGGTTCAACTGCCGATTCCTCTACACTGGAGGTGCTCAGCTTGCGCTGCACAACAACAAAAATAAAATGTTGAATTTATTATAAAGAAATGTTATATTATAGTTTATTTTATAGTTTCTTACCTTGTTGGCTTCGTTGCCGTTTGTGGGTGACTCTGTTTGTTGTTGGGCTGCTGGCTTCTTGGCATTGTAGTCCACAAAGCCAGTTAGCCACTCCTTGGGTGTATTCTCATTGGGCCTGCCAAACTTGTCCAGCTTGCCGGCAGCGATGAGCGCCTTCTTAGCCGACGCCTTGGGACCCAATCCCCATTTGCGCGGATATATGTCACGCTCCATAATCACACGCTTGATCTTGGCAACAACTCCATGATCGCAGGACGACATCGTTGCCGTCGTCATTAAGGCGATGGCCAAACAAATTGCCTCGCCCTTTGTGGTGCAGATGACAATCTCTTGCTCGATTTCAATGCCATCCTCATAGCGCAGGACGCCAGGCAACATTATTTTGGCACCATAACAAACGGCATTCACCTAAGAATAGACAAATACAGATCGATATTAATTGTTGCATGATTAATTAAACAAGTGTGTGTCTTTTTTTTATGTTTTGTCGTCTGAATAAATCTTTGTCAGATGCGCAAATAAAGCGTAATTCCAACATACACACATCAGCGGCTTTACTGTTCCCAGTCATAGTCACAGACGCCGCTGGTTAAATTACAAGCGTCTGCCGGCTTAATATCATGGGGTAAGTAAAACCAAATTTAGTTGGTACAACAAATATATCCTTGTCAACTTACGGAGCTGTCCTTCATGATGATGCGCTTGTGATTGATGAGGAGACCCTCCAGCGGCTTGATAACACGACGCAGCATGGACTCGTCCTTGTGATTCTCATAAAGCCACATGGCATCGAGGACATCGTGCATTGTGACCATGCCATCGCGTTCCGACTGGATGCCGGACCGGACGCGACGCAGCTCCAACATTTGGCCACCGACGCCAAGGACTAGACCCAGATGGACGCACATGGTACGTATGTAGGAACCAGCCTCGCAGCTAACCCAAAAAACACCTAAACACGTGAGTAATAAAAACGAGACGAGTGTGTTATAAATAAAACTGTGCATTTGCCTGTAGGCAAATACTGCATTTTTATGTTTTTTAGATCTGTCAACGCTGCCTTAAACCAGACAGCGATGCGCTAGGTCCAGGTTATGATGAAAGAAGTGGAGAGCTTACCCATATTGCGAGTCTCGTCGTAGTCTAGCAATTTACTGTCGTAGACGGTGCGCACACGAAGCTGTCGCTTCACGGCGGAGATAAGAGGCGGGCGCTGGAAGAGTGCACCACGCAGCTTCTCGAGACCCTGACGCACTTTGGCCACCGATTCAACGGCGCCATGCAGTTTGAAAATCGCCACATACTCCTTGCCGGCGCTCTGTTGCGACTTGACGAGACGCGTGGCACGGTCAATGCAGACAATCAAGCAGCCTGTGAATTGCACGTGTTGGTTAAGTGAGGTTAGGTCAGAGAGTGAGAGACGGTGCCATGCGGCAGAGAGGCGAACTAGATAATAGTGACTGGCAGATATGAAAAAAACGCGCTTTATATTTAAATATCGCACAACAAATCACCACTTTGCTCATCTCTAGCAGACAAAAGCACATGATTCTTTTAGCACTTACCGGTAACCTTGGGATCCAATGTGCCGGAATGGCCTGTTTTCTCCACTTTCAATATCTTTTTGATCCAGGCGACCACCTCGTGCGAACTGGGATTCGATGGCTTGTCCAAATTGATGAAGCCAGTTTTAATGTACTCCTTAATGTCGCGATTGAGCGGCGAAGAGCCATGCGCCAGTGGAGTATAGTGATTCGAGCGTATGTTCAGCTTATCAAAGTTCTTGAGCAACAGTGGCCATTGCGATGTTTCCAGTTCGGCGATCTTCGAGGAGGGTTTTATTTGGAATTGGTTCTGCTTTTGCAGAGTGCCTAGATCTTCGCCATCGAGCGGCTCCTCCTTGATTTTCTTTTTTTTCTTTCGCGAATCTGCAATGATTAGTTATGTATTCGCATTTGGCGCGCTTTGTTTGTGTTATGCGTTGGTTACACTTACCAACGTCAGTCATTTTTATTTGGATTTTATTTAACACTCAAGCACAAGCGATGCTCGACAGACGTTTGCACGCGGTGCCAGTTTAAGGAAAATGGCCGAGGAACACACGTGTTGCAAGATTCGAGTATTTTTCTGCGGAACTAGTTCACATAATTATATCGTTCATATATCGATTACTGGCGCATCATCCAAATATTCAACAGGTTTTAGGAACTTCATTCGTGTAGTAATTTTATATTGAATAGTTCATTATTTTTATGCATGTGCTTCTTTAATGACTTCTTCATATTTCTAATGAGTTGTCAATAAATTCCGTAGCATATATGATCATTTATCTGCCTTAGCAGCAAACTAAAACTTTATTTCAGCTTTCGATAGTTGATATCGCTTATCGCAAACTGCCTTGAAATCGCTCTTCGCTTATCACCTCTAGTATCGTTTTTGTCAACAAATAGAGCAGATGGAAGCAGCTGGAATTGCTGGCGATTCTGTGGCGACAGTTGTCCAGAGGGATGCTCAAGCACTGAAACCTTCCCGAAACACGGCCATAAAATGCCTGAAGTGCGACAAGGTTTACATATTCCCCGGTGACAGGGACGATTGCCTGGCGCACCTGTATCTCGAGCATCGACTCGTTATTGCGGATGTGGATGAAATTGCCCTGTTGGAGGATTACCTGCAATACTGGGAGAAGGAGTTCCAGGGTAAGTGTGATTAACCACGGAAAGAAACGTAACTTGTATTCATTTTACTCCATTGCAGCTCATGAATTTGAGCAGTACTGCACTACAATGTTTCTGGACCAGTTGCCCGATGGCAGCTATGCCAAGAACGAGAAATACTATCTGCTCTGTGATATATTGCCGCAGGACTTTGAGCTGCGTCAGCGGCTGCAGGAGCAGCGCCTAAATGCAGCCCTCGAGCAGCACCAGTTCGAGCTGACGGATCGTAGTTTCAGCAAGGAATGCCTCTTCTGTCGGACAGTTGTTAAAGGATTGCGCGCCGATTACCTCGATCATCTGTTCGACAAGCATTTCCTGCTCGTGGGCAAGCCAGAGAAGTTGGTCTACGTGGATGAGTTGCTCGATCAGCTCGAGGAGAATATAAACAAATTGTTGTGTTTGTACTGCGAGAAGATATTCAAGGTAATTATATTAATCAAAACATCGATATTATCCATATTTTCGATGGTATTTTATAAGCGATAAATACTATTTATATTGGTATCGGTTAATCAGTGTAATTTTGCGCACATAAACACCGATATCAATATCGATCACAATCAAGAAAGCAATCCCAAATATCGATGTATACTACCTTCCTAATTCAAGGATCGTTCCACACTCAAGGAGCACATGCGCAAGAAGGGTCACAAACGCATCAATCCCAATCGGCGGGAGTACGATAAGTTCTTTCTGGTCAACTACAACCGCGCGAAGCAGGCGCCAGCGCAACGCAAGCAGCAGCAGCAGCGTGCGAAACGGCGATCCTTGGCCGAGGACAACGTCAGCGTTGATTTTGACAAGCATTTCGCACGCCAGGACTCGGATGGTGATCATGATTCGGATTGGTCCGATTGGGCAGCTGATGGGGAGCCCCACTCCATCAAGTGTCTCTACTGTCCACAGGAAGAGGCTCAGTTCTCAGTCCTCAAACAGCACATGATCGATGTGCATCATTTAGATTTTGATGTCGTCACCAGCTCCCTAAACTTCTATCAGAAGATCAAAGTTGTCAATTTTGTGCGTCGGCAGATTTGTCTGTTGCGCTGCATTTGCTGTGATCTGCAATTTGATGAATTTGCACTGCTTTCGGACCACATGCAGCAGGAGGCGCATTGTGGCATTGGGCAGCGTTCCAATTGGGATAAACCAGAATTCTTTTTCCCCTACGTGGACAACGATGGACTGCTGTGTGTGCTGGATGACAGTGCGGCAGATGGTGACTTGGATGCGGATGTGGTGCGCATCATCTCTGAAGACAGCCTGGCGGAGATCAACAAGGATGCAGAGCGACTATCACTGGAAAATTTTAAATTGTAAATCTTGATGAAATGAAAGAAATGTAAATATATATTTCTCTTAATTACTTTTCAAAAAGTCGTTTCGTTGTGAAAGTTGATCGATAAGTCAACTATCGATATGTATATTGTCGTTTAGTGTCGTACAATGCCGCAACTGCAGTGCGACGCGTTTTTTTTTTTTGGTATTTTTGTGTGTTTTTGTTTTGCAGACTGCACTGACATCATTCCGATTTCCTAGAGAAATTTGCCGATAAAAATGGAAGCACTCGACATACTGGAAAAGAGAATAGATGCGCTGACGCGAGTGCTCGGCCCACTGCCGGAACAACATGCTGGCGATGGCGAATGCAATCCGAGGACGGCAAACATTGTGGATTCGCTGTGCTCGGCCAACGCCTTACTGAGTGAGGCGACAACGGGACGCAGCCAGCTGCAGCAGTGCGTGGGGCGGGCGGCGGAATTGGAGAAGTATCTGGATCCCAACTACCTGGAGGAACAGCAACAGGTGCGCTCCAAGGAGGTCTATCTGAGTGCTGTGGCACCCGAACTGTATGCGCAGAGCGAGCAGCTGGAGCGGGTGAAGCAACTGGAGCCGGCACTGGGTGCGGAATACTTTCGGAGTATACCCAGCGAGTGCCTGGACAAGCTCAAGCAAATCACCGAGAACAACGGGGAGTACGCCCAGCAGAGCGAACTGATCGAGGAGAGTCTGATATTGGCCATGAAGCGCTATGGCGAAATCCAGGCTGGTTTGCTCAACTCCCTGGATGCGATGAGCGACCGACTCGAGCAGGTCGAACAGCGCATGGAGGAACAGAAGCGATCCGATCTCGTCAAGGATGTACCGCCCAAGGACTGAGTGCGGATGCGGCTGCTGCTGCTGCGATTTATGCTGAAAGTATTTAAGCCTAGACATTTGTTCCACTGTTCTCCATTAAGATTTTTTTATTATTTAGTATGCTAGCACAATACACACGAATCTATCAACTAAAACAAAAGAATTTAAGTTTAGCAGAAAGATGTAAAACGCTGCCTTAGAATATGTGTACTAACTTGTCCTTGTACTTCCAAGATGACCTCATAATTTTTGTGAAAACTACCAACTGGTCAAAGGACATCCTTGTAGTTTTCGAGAAACCGAGCATTTTGTGATTTTGACTTATTTTCCTTCGCTCTTCGATGAAATGTTTGGGTTCTCAGATGAACCAATAATCTACGAATATAGTTCGATAGGGGTTATCCTTGATCTGCAAGGATTGAGTTAGTGCAATTTTAGTAAATAGCTGAGGGGCGTATTGCAAATCCCCTGAAGTATGCAGCATTACTCAGCAGCCGCCGCGTTTGTCCGCTGCCCGAAAGTATGCAATAGTTTATCTCACATGCCAGCCTAATAATAAAAAGCCGAAAAGTATCCAATATGTATTTTTTACTCTTCCACTTGTTTAGCCAGATGACAATTTACCTAGTGCTGCAAATTAATCTAGCTGATCGAAAACATCTTATTCCTTATATATATATATATATATAATCTTCGCCAAATCAAAGTGATTTCCGCCTTCTTATTAGTCTTATATGGGAGCTTAAAGCTAAAACTAGACTTATCCTCAACTCAAAAGCGCAATTCATTGCGTTGAATCCTCTCGTAGGTGTCCTGCGTGAGCTTTGCATAGCTGCCATTGGCCTGGGCATAATATAGCTCATCCTCGGAGGCGGCAGGATTGAAGCCCTGCTGCTGCAGCTCCACCTTGCGCAACTTGAACGTGCCCGTTAAATCGATGCGTCGCAGGAATCTCAGGAAAACGGGCCGCGCATAGTTCGGTAAAGCTGTGGCGAACTGGGTACCCAGCGTGGACACGTCCACCTCCCTGGTGGGATCATAGATGGCGGCCATGCCGGCGCGCCCTTCCGTCTGTGGTATGCAGACGCCATAGACAATGGCGTCCTTGTAGTTGATCATATTACTGAGCTGTGCCTCCACCTCGCTGGTGGACACATTCTCACCCTTCCAGCGAAATGTGTCCCCCGTGCGATCCTTGAAATACAAATAGCCCCGCTCATCGGCCACCAACAGATCGCCCGATATAAACGCCATATCGCCCTTGCAGAACACATCGTGGACGACCTTCTTCGATGAGGCTTTCGTATCCACATAGCCGAGGAACTCACGGCAGGGATTACCCTTGACAATCTTGCCAATAAAGACGCCCGGCTCGTTGGCCTCACATCGATCGCAGAGTCCCTTCGCGTTGCGTATGGGCTCGCCCGTATGGGGATCGGCACGTATGACGGATATGGGATATATCTGTGGCAATATGCGCGAGACGAATCCAATGGCGCCCACTGTACTATCGTTGTTCATGATATTCGCATTGCCCTCGGTGGCGCCATAGAATTCACCCACTTTTCCAATATTGAAGCGCTCGACGAACTGCGTCCAGATCTGTGGGCGCAGACCATTGCCAAAGACCATGCGCACCTGATGCTGACGATCGTGTGCTGCCGCCGGCGTGGCCAAGATATAACGCGCCATCTCCCCAATATAATGGCCAATCTGCAACGGGAAATGGTGTAAGCAACCCACAGTGGATTAACCTAATCTCTCAGTTGACTTACGGTGCAATTGAAGCGCGCACAGTCAGCAAAATAGCCGGAGGCACTGAACTTTTTGCGTATAACAACAGTGGAGCCAAAGAGCAGAGCCTGCCCCATGCTCATCACTCCACCAGCTGTGTGGTAAAGTGGCAGCGGGGCGTAGAACACATCATCATCCCGGAAACCCAAGGCGTAGTGAATGCCAGCCGCTATAAAGAAAAAGCTTGAGGAATAGAATAATAAAAAATATTTACGTTAATTTTCGAGGGGTTAACAGAGTTCGCTGAGAAATTATAGATTACACCGAATGCATACAATTATTTTTAATGCACAATAATGATAAAAAAATATATAATTTGTGAGCTTTCATAAGTTGCATACTTTGACCCGTATGGAAAACCCCATTGAATTTGCGCAACAGGCAAACTTTAAAGACTGTTTTTGCCACGCCCAGAGAGTATCCAATAGCCTCGACTCAGGATTTCTAAGAACCCTTTTACAAGTCTGATTTAAATGAATGTAAGCATGATAGTTGCACTTACCGTGCATGGGTAATGACAGCTGCCTTGGGCAGACCTGTGGTGCCCGATGTGTAGATGTAGACCAGTTTATCCTGATGATCGGCCCGACTGGCGCCAGCGGCAACCTTGTCCTTGGCTGCCGACTCCAACAGAGCATTCAACTGTTGCGCCAGACCCTGGGAGAGACCCTCGGTGGCTTCCTTTGCAGAGTTGGCCTCATCGTTGAATTGGTAGAGCGCCACATGGGCGGGCAGATCCTTGGCTATATCCATCACAGCCGATCTGTAGCTGATGCCATAGATGAGTGCCGTGCAGTTGCCCACCTTGATGCTATGCTGCAGCGAGGGTCCACGCAGATTCGTATTGATCAGCGGCGTAATTACACCGATCTTGGACAGGCCCAGCCAGGTGGCCACAAACTCGGCGCGATTCTCCAGCAGCAGCCCCACCACATCGCCCTTCTTGTAGCCATGACTGTGGAAGACGTTCGCGACACGATTCGCATGCTCGTTCACCTGGCGAAAGGTCCACTTCTGGGTCTCGCTGACAATGGCCAACTTGTCCGGATGCTGGGCCACATTCGCCTCAAAGATGTCGCCCACGTTGAGATTCTTGCGCTCCTGTCGCTTCACAAACAGCAACACTCGAATGTAGGCAATCAATGCGCTGGTTGGAGTCACAATGGGGGTTAGTACGTGGAGGCAGTGCATCCTATTGCTGGTCCACACTTACATGGTGTCACGTGGTCCAGTGACGGCTGCTATGTAGAACCAGCGCCAGCCTGGCTTCACCAGCAGCAGCAGCACCAGACTGCCGTAGAGCGCACCCAATCCGCACCAGGTGCCTTGATAATACCAGACCATGGCGGTGGCCACAGTTAGAGCAGCAGCCAAGACGACCAGCACAATCCAGCTGCAGCAGTTACCCTTTCTACTCGGCTCCTCTTTGGCAGTTTCTATATTGATCTGCACATCTTTCGCTGGACTCTGAAATTGTTATAAAGAATTGAGCTTTGTGATCGGTTCAGATGGTGGATAAAACCATGATCAAAACTGTATAGCTGTTGGATATCGGTTCAGTTTTGACCAAGCAACAGTAGTTTAAAGTGCTGAATTGATTTGAAATTGATTTCTATTCACTTAAATACTTAATACCTTAAGAAATTGCAAGTCATTCAGTCGCGATTAGAACGTATTTAATGGCATATATATAAAGTTGTCCTACGGTGCATTTAGTATCTGTAATTAACATACCTCTCCACAGAGTTAATAACTATTGCCTCATTAATTTAATTGATACTATGATGAAAGCAGATTAAAATCAATTTTTAACATCAACTCTTTCTATTATTTATATATATATTTTCTCGTTTCTCTGCTAATTTATTGACAAAAGAATATAAATATTGATTATAAATCTGCAGAGAAGGAACTTTATGTAATTTCAAGCATTTGTTTTGCTGAACTTCAGTTTCTTTACATGGACTAATTAAAGCTAATTATCAATAATTAATATGTGAGTCAGGGTTTATAGAAAAACGAGTTTTCATCGTAGTCTAATAGAGAATACAACCAAGCTAAATCAAGAAGCCTACTTATGTAATTCTTTCTTAAAGATAGATTTTCTGATCGAATCTCACGAATCGTTTGTTGAACTGCTCTTTGCTCAATTTGCACATCAAATCCGAAGCACAATTTCCGCATTATTCAATCATTTAGCGCTTTATTTAAACACAAGGCGTTTGATGTTGGTAAATATTTGTTAAGTTAGTGTCTAGTTATCAACTCTGCGACCGGTGTGGATCGAGCCCTCCTCGAAGTGAATCACATCCTCAAGCTGAGCATCGGCTTTCAGTTTGTTGGCCAACCGAATTAGCACACAAACTGTGAGGGCACAGGTCAAACCCAACAAAAAGAAGAGAATCTGCAGCGATTTATGAGTGTGTGTGTTTTCCAAGCAGCTTGCAACAGATTTCTAATTTACCTTGTGCCAGATATTAATGCGCATTAATGCGTCAGGCGGCACGCCCCCCTCCTCAACTGACTGCACATTGTCGGTGCTTTTCATCATGATGGCCAAATATTGACCAGGCTCTCACAAATAATCAACTTATATTTGATTAAAAATTCTAAGCTGATGTGACTGAAATGTCAGTTATTTCTTACAATAAATGTCAAGTATATTAGAATTAAATACTTAAGATATATATTGAGGTCTGCTGGCTATTAGAGTTTATATTTATCGTCTATGTATTCTTCATGTAAATCATTATTAATTTTAATAAGCTAAAACTAAAATAAACAAACATTTATAAGAATTTTACACACATCTTCATAAATCCTCCCAATTACCAAATGAATAAAGCGAACCCATCTTTTTTTTAGCCATCATTAATGCTTCTTAGAATAAATATGGCTAAGTAAATAATACTTTTCACGTTTAATTAAAATCTCAACATCTCGGACAACTTAAGTTAAGGTAAAGCTTGAGTGTTGATTGTTTATTCTTTATTAGATCAGATGCTATTTAAAATTCTACACAAACTACCCACAAAATAAGTGTAGAGTGAATTGCAATTACTTCCTCATTAGTGTTTTATTATAGTCAGCTAAAACAAGCTTTAAGCCTACTATTTAGGACCTATTCACTACTGTCTGTTGTATTGTTCGGTAAGCAAACTTGAAGCAAATGGCTACTTTAATGGCATACTGGACTCAGCACTCAAAACACCTTAAGTAATAAAGAAAGAAAATTGGCATTGTGTCAACAAGTTGTGTGTTGACCTACGCCATGGACTTGACTTTCAAACCTAGTCAACCAATAATAAATAAACGACGGCATCAAAATTAAGATGCGACTGTATCGCTTGCCAACCTAAACTGAAACAAGTTTCAGTTAACTGAAAACTATGTCTGTCTGTGTACCGTGATAGATGCTTATCTGCACTATGTGAGACTATTTGCCAGCAGCAAAAACAAACCCAAATACAAAAGAATAAAACGTGCTGCAATTGCAAAGGGGGTTAGCCAGCTTAATACCCTGTACTTGTAGTTGTTAATAACATGATATATAACCCTGAACTACATTTAATAACTATCCAAAATCGATGACTGATTGCAAAACAAAATTGCAGTTGAGGGTTACGCAATAAACTGGGTCAATAAAGTCTTCTTTGCTGATTGTTTGGTACATGCTGCAGGTGAGTTTGAACCAAGCCAGCTAACCCATTTGTGGCTTACACAGTAAACAAAAAATACAAAACAAGCATCCGTGGAAAAAAACTGGTTTAGCAGAAAAGCATTTTTGGTGCTCTGTGGCGCAAAAGTCACTTGGTTGGTTTCAGATTAAGCACAAAGTCAAAAAAGCTATATATATATGTATATATATATATATATATATATATACCTATAATAATGATAGGTGTACGTTCCCATCTGTAGTTTACCTGTGTGGAGTTCAAGGCTGTCGAACCGTTTCCAGGGGCAACAGCATCATTCATTTTGCGATCTGATTAGCTTTAACAGTCGGTTAACAGTGGACTTAACAGTCGATTAACAGTGTTGATTAAGAGCAGCAGGCTACCTGCGGGTAATTAAGTTAAGCATTTGTTACTCTTTGCTGCGTTGACTTATTTGTTACTTTTTAAATGAAATTGCGGGTAATTAGCCGGTGCTGAGCTGTGAACTCCAATTGTGGCCAACTGGCACAGAGAAAGATTGCCTTTTTTTGTTGTTGTTTCTGTTTGTTGTTATTGCTTGTGGCTCCGCAAGTGGAGGCTGCGGCTTTTTTTCTTTGGTTTGACTGAAGGTGAATTTTAAACACCTTATTTTGCTTTTGTTAAGGAGGGGCTTTATGCTTTTTGTCAGTTGTCAGTTGCCAGTTGGTGGCTGACGGTGAGTTTTATGTGTTTAGGTTTGGCTATCATGTTTTTGGCTATTTTGCATGGACGGATGCAATTTCCGCAGCTAATTAAGCGCCCTGTTTACGATCTGCTGGCATCGCAGCTGCTGTTGTAAACTACTTGAATTAAAACAGTTTAATTTGATTGCTTTTTAACGTTTCCTATGACTTGAACCCTAAAGTTCAAGCAAGTGCGCTTAAGGTGAGATAAATGGGAAGCATTTTGTTTCAAATGCGACGTAAAACTGTTAAAAGCGTTGCCCAACCCTGTTTTGTAGACTTTCAATTTGTGTAGCTTTTAAAATATATATGTGTATTTATGGTAATATTTATGAAGAAACTATGTGTGAAATTTTATTATACTTATTGCCCAATATGCTGTTTGAATAAACCAAGTTATTCAAGTGGATTTTACACAAATTTTTATGATCATTTGATGTGGTTGACATTTATTTTAGACTCATCCTTGAGTTTATACATGAATGAGACATGAGTCATGAGTTTTTCGAAAACAAGCTTTCTTTTGGAGATTAAATACCTATTTTCAGATAGGGCTAATCCATGAACAACTAATGTTTAAATAAATCGCAAAACAATAGCTGGAATGGCTAAGTATGCTGTGATGAGCAACTAATTACTATTTGTTTCTCGCTCAATTGATTTAATGCTCTATTTCACAGGCTCTATCATGCATAAACATAGCTCATATCTTGATACTTGTACGCATGAACGACAGCTGCAGCCTTTTGGCAGGTTGTTCGCTGAGAGATTAGTCGAAATCTGCATTTGCTGTGTGTTTGTGATATTTGCACATGCAAACATTCAGTGTTGTTTGTTGTCATTGTTGTTGACGTCGTTTCCTTGTTTCAGTTGCAATCACAATTACGGAGCCCAAATCCCATTAACAGGCAGCATCATTAGCAACAACAACAGCAAGCCAGCAACGGGCCAACAACGGGCCAACAGCGGGCCATAACAACTTGAACAATCTCTTCGCTGTTCGCTGATAATGATGATGAGACACTTCACTTTCACTGAGTTCATTTCTCTTGCTTCACTCACGATGCTTTTTTGCTTTTTTGCACTTTATTTATTTGCCGACAATAAGCACAGATTAAGATATAAATCTGTGAGCCATGAGAAATAGCAAAACCCAACTTTAGTCAAAAGTTGAGTTGAATTGTTTCTTTTTTTGTTGCAAGTATTTTATTTGAAGCTTAAAGAAATATATTGCACGCACTTAGAACTTTTGTTGCACACTCAAATCTCGTTGCAAGTTTACAGCATGTTTTGTTTTCAGTCGGTTTCAGCCGGTTTCGCGTCTTTAGGCCAGCAGCTCAGCTCGTCAACTGCGGCTCCAAAGCTTGGCTTGAAACAGGCCAAAGCAGCAACTGTTGCTGTCGACGTCAGCGTCAGCGTCAGCGTCGACAACAGGTTGAAACAATACTAACATCGCCGCATAGCTGCACCTGTATGTGTGTGTGTGTGTGTGTTTGTATTTGTGTGCGTTTGCATTGTTATTATTAAGTATCGCCAGACACAATTTGATTGCTGGCTTTGATTGAAGTTTTTATCTCCTCGGCTGCATATTTTCATATTGTTGCACGCACTTGCAAATTGCTGCTTTGCAAATATACCCTGTAATCAGTGCGGCTCGTTAAGCAACTTGTTTGGTTGCCGGTTAATATTCCTGTTTTTATTTCATTTAATTTTTAGAAGAAGACAAAAAATATAAACCAAAGAAAACCTGTTTGAATTCGGCTAATATTTAATTATGCGGAACTGAATTTTATTTGCTGTTTCAAAGTCCACAAAGAGCTGCACAGAGTGATAAGTAATGCGCAAAAATATTAATAATAATAAAAATAAATGCGTAATGTTAGCAATAGAATGGAAAGTATTTTATTTATCTTTATACCACTATTATTTGTAGATATACTTTTGAGTGTGATTTTGTAGGGTATTCCCGTCTTTGTATTCGTTCACACTGCCTTTTTTTATATGTTTGTCTTTCGCTCAGCAATCGCCGTTAACATTTCAGCAAGGGACGTAAAAAGGCACATCGCACAATGTCGCCCAGTGAAGACAGCGAGCGAAAAAGAGAGGCCAAAGAAATTGCTATTAGAAATTCTGCACGCAGCCGAGCAGAGTGTTGTAGATGGTTGACTTTAGGTGGAAGGGGGAGGGGGCGGTGCAGAGGCAGAGACGATTGCATTTAATTCGAAACACGTGTTTCACTCTGCACTCTTCGGCATTCTTTTTGGTGTTCTTCTTTCGATGCTTGCTCCCTCCCTCTCTCTCTGTCTATCTCTCTTTCTCTCTCTCATATACAAACAATTCATGCGTTGCATTGTCGCTGCTTTGCTCCCTCTCCCTTCCCTGTGTGCACACACAAGTGCAAGAGCAAAGCTTAACATGTACATAAATACATACATACATGCTCATTAGATTATGTACAGCATACGCACATTTGTACTTACACACATATACACATACATATATTGTGCTCGCTCTGCAGACTTGCATGACTAGCCTAAATTGTCTCAAGAGCAGCGCGCAAATGCATTGCAAGCACTCATCGGGGATTTTGAAATGAGGTTAATTGTAAATGGCAAAACACATGATTTGGAGTTTAAGACGAAAATAAATAACGAATATATGTAGACAAAAGTAAACTGAAGTTGCCAGTACTTATAAGAATTGGCAATATAAGGAGTAGTATTAAGAATCAACTGATAATAAATAGTTACTCATATTGATAAAGAAACTGCATCGATTAGTCTAGCAAGCCCCGACACTTTTCTCTGTTTTAATGGGTATCAATTACGTTTCATCGACAAATCGGCCTTCCCATCAATTAAGTCAGTCGGGTTCTACTGTAAACCGATTATAAAATATGGCAGCTAATCAGAGACGTCACAGTGTTTTTCCGTGGAATACTTACTGTATTTAAACTATCTGTGTATAGAAACATCAACTGAATCATTTACAGGTTTGTTGTTATTTGTTCATTTTAATTTTTAATAACATCGTCTCGCAGCAATTTGCAAAAGTTCAGTCAACTAGCTAAATATAAACAAATACAAATATTAAATGTTGAATATAAATTTCACTAACAGAAATAATTAATTATTGTTTAATTTGGACTTGCTTTCGATTTACATTCAATTTGCATATTCCCATTTTGATGTGTAAATACCTGGCTAACATTGGTCATCATCTTTCGACAACAACTTTCAATGGCATCTCATCCATGGGGGCACTAAGAATTTTTATAGCTATGCCAATCAACAGTACCCCGACCAGATATATAAGTACTATAACTCTATATATACACAACAACAACAACAACAACAACAACAACAGCAACAACAAATTTAACAAGGCACCAAAGAAATGCCCGACATTCAAACGGACTTTTTCACACATTTGCCAGGGGCATAAATATGTCTGCCTCTGCAAAAAAAAAGGAAAATAAAATGCAGCAAAGTATATATATATATATATATCTATATACATATATATAAATATGTGCATTTAGGGCTGTATATAAATATGTATTTATATGTGTTACCCTTCAGAGACTTCTTGCCCCCTTTGTGTGAAACACTTGAGGCGCTGCCGTTGTTGTTGTTATTGTTGTCGCTGCTGCTGCTGCTGCATTTTGTCAAGTGGATTCTTTGGTCTGAGATCATTAAAATAACATCGTTAGTGCGCTTATAATGAAGTACTAAACAGCAAATCCGAAAAAGAGAGAACAATATATGCATATAAGTGAATATATATATAAATTGTCAAGTGGCAGCGATGTTTTATGTCTCCGCGCTTGGCACATGATTAGTTTTAGAGACCCATTGACGCCTGGCACCCAAAAAAAAAAAAAAAAAATAACGAGAAAAGAAAGAAATAAAACAAAATAAATGTAATACGAATTCATTTCTATTTGGATGTCTTAAATTACGACAGGCGGCAGCAACGAATTGATGGATGCGCGACCGTGAAAAGCGTGGCGTGGAAAACGCGCATCAAAGTGTCCATCAGCAGCTATAAAACTCAATACATATATATATATATATATATATATATACATTCATTATGTATGTCTACTTGTATGATTTGCCTTTGGGGACGCTCCCGCGCTGTCAGAAATTAATCTTTTCGGGTTTGCCGCCAGATGTTGCCTGCTTGCGGCTTGCTCGCCTCTGGATGTGGCGCAAAGTGTCAAGCGTTTACATCAAATGATGCAGCGGACACTCTTCCCAGAAAAGCAGAGCACAAATAAGCAGAAGATGATGACGAGGACAACTACCAATCAGGCAACCATTTTGCGAAAGCAACTCTGTAAACGGTTTTTTGTGATTTTCATTTTACATTTTATCGTTTCTTTTTTTTATATTTTTTTTTTGGTTGGTTGGTTGGGGAGTTCAAACAACCATTTTACTTAGTTACTTCCTGGCTGCCTACCCGAGTCACTAAAATCTTTTTGTGTAAATAAACAAAAAGTGCGGCGATTTGTTGTTGTTTTGTTTTTTGTTTTTATTCGTTTGGCGACCGCCAACGCTGACGTGACGTCGCTGCCAGCGTCGCTGTCCGTCTTTGGGCTCTGTGCTTTTTTATGGACCCATTTTTTGTTTATAGACAACAACTACTACTGCACAGGGGCTAATGTGTGTGTGTGTGTGTGTGCTGTGCGCATCTTCCATCTTCGCCTGAAAAAATATAAAAGCAAAATATTTATGCGCTCGACGCGAGAGAACCGCTGCGGACGGACGGACACAATACGGAGGGGCAGTCAGGCTGGCAGGCAGGCAGGCAGGCAAGCGGTCGGTCGCTTCCCCCCTTTCACGCCTCTGTGCGACTAGTCGATTTTTATACACTATTAATGATCCTAGAGGGTATATCCATTGCCTGGCAGGGTTTCTGGAAAGGAGAAAAGGGGAAAGAAAGGGGTAGATAGAGAGAGAGAGAGAGGGGCGCAGAAACTCTTAGAGCGACAGAGAGAGAGAGAGAGAGAGAGAGAGAGAGAGAGAGAGAGAGTGAGAGAGATAGACGGAGAAAGAGTGTTAATGCATGTTAAGCTTATTTTAATTATGCCATTTCTTTGTAAAAAAAAGTTAGAGCAGGCAAAGAGAGAGAGAGAGAGGGAAAGGGAGAGAAAATATATACTTTAATGTAGAGAGACAGAGAGAGAGAGAGAGAGAGAAAATCCTATCCTATATATATTTTTAATATGTGTGAAGACAAAAATATTTAGAATTGTGTCAAGTCTTTAAATTATTGGTTTTGCTTATATTTTGATATATAGATTTAACACTGCATTTTAATCGTTTTTTAATGATATTATATTTCTTATAGCATACTTTATGGAGCTGTCAAAAAATGTTTAATGGCAGTTAAAAGCATTGACTAAAACCAGCTAATGTATTTCTGTGAAATCGACTTATTAAAAAAACCCTATTAAAACAGAGTTAATTCTGATAAAAATATACATGCGGTGTTCCCTAATTGCATAATGTACAGGGTAATCCCCAGTCGTTCATTGTACGTCAGCAGCAGCAGCAGCAGCAACATTTTTACAAGTCTTTTTTTATTGGATGTACGCAGTTACTAATACACTAAAACACATATTGATGTAAGTGTGTACGTAAATGTATACACATTAGATCGACTAGTACATTAGCATAACTTGTTGTTGTTGTTGCTGTTGTTGTTGCTGTTGCTCTGATTGTTGTTGCTGCTGCTGCTGCTGCTGTTGACGTTCGATGGCAAGTCAGGCGTTTGCCATTAGTCAGCTGGGTCAACTTATGAACTTTGATCGTTGATTGATTGCCAAATGCACTCGCAACAATAATATTAACAACAACTACAACTACAGCAACAACAGCAACAACAGCAACAATGAGAAGAAGAAGAAGAGGAGGCTGGCAGACTACATTTGCTGTTGATTGCATTTTGTTGTTGTTGGGCCCAGTTCGAACTGAAAATGTGTGTGAACACCTCGAAAAACGAGTCTATATTGATTTTAATTACTCAGTCTGTGCATATTTTGTCGCTTGCAGCGTTGCATGAAGCAGATGTTCAACTAACTGTGTGGCAGACAGAGCGAGAGGAGCGCTGCTGCTCACTAAAAATCAATCAGCGGGCCACAAATGAGTACGGGTGCCTTCTGGGTCACACCGTGCAGGAGTAGCCCATCTCTTCCTCCTGCTCCTCCTGCTCCAGCTCCTGCTTGTGCCCGATCTTCGTTTCGGGCTTCCGTTGTTCGTTACTCGCACTTTGAAATCTGAAACGCCTCGTATATTTTTTGGACACACCGTGTTGCCACCAATATATGGGGGCATGTATCCATTTATATGTTTGTCTGCACTCTACAAGCACCCGCAATTGTTTTTAGATATTGTTTTTATGGGCTTGCCAATAAATATAGGCATTCATAGAAATCATAAATAAATTCCATTAATATTTAACATTTACTGTGCATTTTTTTAAGTTATATTTTAATATTATTTAGTTTTACTTACAGTTTTGCTGCAAGCTGCGTTTTCCCCTCGGATTTCCTTCGTCAAGTTTGAGTCTATCTAGAATAAATAAATAAACATTTTATAAGTTAAACATTTAAAAGTTAACATACCAAAACAACTTGAAATATGCTGTTAAATTTTTCTTTGAAAACTTTGCAAATAAATGACTCTTAAACGAATAGCTTTGCAGTTGCTCTTTGTACATTCAGCGACTATGACTATTTAGTAAAACATTTTTAGTATTTGTGTATATAAATTTAATGTTCATTCATGTCGACTCACTTCCAGCGAAAAACTGCAACTAATTAAAACTAGAGCATGGCAGGCAAACAACCAAATAAAAAATAGAGGAAACAATCATAATGATTTATATGAGCATTGCTTGGTTCAACGCCCATTTGCAGGAATTTGTTGAATGAAGCGCTGAAAAT
Organism: Drosophila picticornis; assembly: GCA_035043845.1. Lineage (NCBI taxonomy): Eukaryota > Metazoa > Arthropoda > Insecta > Diptera > Drosophilidae > Drosophila > Drosophila picticornis. Next base: position 5,588,281 of record JAWNMR010000493.1, on the reverse strand, counting down.
GAATCAGAACAACATAAAAAAAATAGCTACAAAGTCAAAGGGAACCATTAGGCGCTGCCAGGCGGCGCCTACTTAAAGTCAGGGAATGCCTCAGCCGAGTTGGAAAAAGAATAAGAAAAGAAAGGAAAGGACAATAACACAACACGCATCCTTCCCCTACTCCCACACGCATTGTTTTCATTTCATTTACGAGTCGAGCTGAGGGCTGAGCTGAGCCGAGCCGAGCCGAGCCGAGCTGTTTGCTGTCACATATGTTGGGAAAACTTGGAGGGTAAACGACATGAGGTCCTTGGCCAGGTCCTTGCTGTGATTCGCAGGCGCATAGCACATGCCATTGATTACCCATGTGCGCACAGCAACTCAAAGCAGTCCTTCTTAACAGCCATGTGAATTGGCCATGCAAAAAAACAAAGACCTACAAAAATAATAAAACAATACAAAAATACAAAAATTCAAAAATTAGAAAATGGCTAGTCCTTGCTGTGAGGATCGTGTGTGTGTGTGTGTGTGTGTGTGTGAGCAGCTCATGCCCATTTTCTAAAATTAGTTACACAATTTATGCGCCGCGTTATTTGAGATGATCTTCGAATGCTTTTTAGGTGCCCGAATATTCAAAACATGGGTTTAGAAATCAACCACGTAGTATTGGGGGGCGTTGACAGTTTCGGAGTTGGGGTAGTCACCGCATCGCATCAAGGTGGTTTCCAATATTCCGTTATGTTTGAACAACTTCGTTTCAGGGAAACTCTAGCTCGAGTAACTAAAAATGTGAGTGTAACTAAAAATGTTGTCTTGCTTTCGAAAACAGAAAGAGTTTTTGGTATCCAATAACAAGAAAAATATTCAATATTCTCTCATTTTATTCGTGTAGATTTTGTAGGGGCTCAAGTCAAGTGCAATCGCAGAATGAGTTCCAAACTGAACCGATTTGAAAATGCGCTGTCTTTTTGAAAATGCTTTAGACATTAGATTAATTCTACATTACAATTTGAAAACACACAATTCTTTTTAGAAAGTTTAAACTTCATAATCCTCTTGGTAACAGTTAAAATGCATCCATTGCCATAGCTTTGTCGAAACCAAGCCGATTTTCAAAAGCAATATATTTTTATGAATGGTTTGGTCTTTGGATCAATACTGCATCAAAGTTTAAAAACTATATTTTTTGTGAATGGTTTGGTTTCTAGATCAATATTGCGAAAACCTTTTTCAAGTTTAAATTCATTTGGGGTGCTCAAAATCTTTTCATAAAATTTGATACGATTTAAAAAAAAAACAATAAATTCTTATGAATGGATTGGCATCTAGATTAATAATGCAATTAAATTTGAAACTCGGATTTTCTGTCGAAATTCCTGTAATAAGTGACAAGTTATAATCATCATTTTAGAGATCGTTCTAAATCGAACACTGAAACGAATATGATTTTCAATACTTTCTTTTTTATGTCTTCTAGATTAATTACAAATAAAACAAAGAAAAATCATATTTTTTCAATATACTCTTGTTCCATTTAAGATGCAACACTTGACTTTCTAAGTTAGAAATGAACCCCTTTCAGCTGACACCTCAAACGATTTAGATAGCGAAAGATAGATGGGCACACACACTTTAGCCGTACTAATTCAAAAACACTCACAAGTGCGCAAAGTGAGTATCTATGTGCATATGTTTATATATATATATCTATATATATATATATATATATGTATATGTTCTTGATCTAGCCCACTTATGGGTTGTGCAGTAGCTGCAACAACCTGTCAACGATGGCTGGTCTGACTGGATATTTATCTCTGTACTATATGTATATATATATATATATATATATATATACATATATGGTCTATGGGATATCGTACTTTGTATATAACTCAAACTGCTCATGCCAGCTGTCATTTAAAAAGCAATTAAGTCATGCAACTAAAAATGATATTTGGTTCGCCTTTGAAGCGCTTTCCACAGGCTAAATCAACTGACTGAGCTAATTATGAGCATTTTAAATAGCCAGTTTTGGCGACATAAATACTTTTGTGTACACATTGTAAACACTTTTTATGTGTAGCAGCGGAATAAAAACAAAAATTAAAAACAACTCCAAAGAAAACCTCAAAAAAACAAAGAAAGCAAAAAAAAAAAAAAAACAGAAGCAAAATAAGAGAATTAAACAAATGCACATAAATCACCGGATGTGGATGGTGTTTCCCCCTGCCCAGCTGGCAACCCTCTTTCTTGCCGTCTCCGGTTGCCATTTTCGATTTTTGTTTTTCTTCCCATGAAGCAGCTAGATAGAGATCGAGAGAGAGGGAGAGAGAGAGAGAGTGAGCGCGGGCGACAGATACAACATTTTGTATCTTTGAGATACATAAATGCTGCCGCCTGTCTGCGGCATGACGTTACGCTCTAAGTATGTCGTCGTCGTCGTCTGTATGTATGCCACATAAATGTATGTGAATTTATGTATATTGCATATATAGTCGAGACCCCCCCAATGGCGACAACGTCGAACATTTTCGCGCCTAATTTGTTGGGGGAAAAAGAATAATGAGAAATGAAAAAAAGCGATAGAAAAAATGATGTTTGTTTTTTTTTTATAGTTTTGTTTAATTTATACAATTTAATTTAGTTAGCGCTAATACATAAAATTATACCTAAACAATAGTTGGTTTTTTCTTTGATTTTCATATTTTGTTTAAATAATGTGTTTTAGCTTAGTCGTCTATAAGATATGGAAAGATCTGCAAGTGCTCGATTTGGCACTTGCATTGGAATTATTCACGCTGTGTGTATTCATTTTGTTCAGTAACTGGAAGCCCCAATGGCAATCGATACGACTCCTCCTCCTCCACCTCCTCCTCCTCCTCCACCTCCTCCAATTAGTACTCCAAGTCCGACTACTTCCCTACCCCTTTGCCTATGCCTTTTGATGCTGGGCATCGCCTTCCATGCGCCACACACCAAACAGATAGCTGAGTTTCTCGGGCGGAATGATGGGTGCTCCGTTCGCCTTGCGCAGACACTTGAGATCAGCCTCGGCCCCATTGGCGGCACTAAGCAGTGTGCTGGCATTAATATTCATATTACTATTGCCATAGCCCGGCGATGCTGGCGATGATTGCGCCTCCAGCGCTTTCAGTAGCGATATATCGCTGGAGCTTAGCATGCGGCACAGGAAATCAATGTATCTATAAACCAGAAAAGAGGTGTGCACGGCTTGATTAGCAAACATATTAAATATATCCACAAATAATTGAAATAAGCATACTTTAAGCAAGTAGAAAGTTGATATTTTTACAAATATTACACTTGAAAGAGATTAAAGTGGAATATTTTAGTTGAATTCAAAAGTAAATAAATTAAGACTTGAATGAATTTGAAGTTCGAATATTTTAAGTACGAAGAGTGAGTTATTTTTACAAAGATTTTAGATGAATTTACAGATTATTGTTGAATTTAAAATCCGATTTGTTTTTTGAGCTAAACAAGTATTAAAATATGTAAGACAACTTTTAGAACTGGTCTTCTTTCTTGGCCACATAAAATACTTTATGATCTGTACATATTTGTTGAAGTTGCCACCAAATTTCTAGCTGTGTAGATAGGACCAGGTATCTTAGCCATGTGGGAAACGCCCAGCTGGAGGAGACTAGACTTACCTTGTGGCCAGCTTGAGTGTTTGGATTTTGCTCAACTTATCGCTGGGCAGGGTGGGTATGATCTGTTGCAGCGACTTGAATGCATCGTTGAGGCTCTGGGTGCGTTGCCTCTCCCTCACATTGGCCATCACCCGCTGGTTGCTGAACTCGTCCGTTTCCTCCGTTTTGCTCGGTTTGCGTTTCAGGCGGCGACGCGGTTTGCGGAACGCTTTCCCAGCCACATCGCTGGCATCCATCAGGCTGCTATCATCGACCAGACAAGTGGGCGACATATCCTCCAACTCGTCCTCATTCTTGGCATAGCCACCCACAGAGCTGAGCGCCGTTTGGCGCACATATTCCATATCATCACGATCGGAGCTGGAATATGTGCTGCCATTCAGACTGTTTGCTGGCTCATAGGCATCGTAGTTCTGGCTGTAATGCGAAAGTGCACAAGGATCGATATATTTAATTAATGCTTAGCTGAGATAGCAACAATAAATATAAATAAATAAATATATATTTATTATTATTGTCTGTAAAATGTATTAAACTTAAATGTGAGTGGATTTCACTTATTTTGTCCTGATTTGATGAATTCTAGTTTTTGATTGATAATTGCAGTATTATTTTATGTATAATTCCAGCTGCAATTTCAGAGAAGCTCCTGTAAGTATTTTCTTATATGTATTTAAATTGTTTTAGAATAGGTTTTAATTCCATCTTCAAACGATTTAAATACATATCAAATTGCTTCAAGTGGCATTCTTCTATTTGTTTTGTAATAATTCATATAAAGAATATTAGTTTAGTAAGAAATTGTGGACTGCATGATGTATTTTTGACAAGTTACAATTGGTATTAGGGTCCCTATAATCTTTTCTATATTTTCTTTATGATTAACTACATAAAATAGTTTATTGTCTGGTGACCTCTTTCAATAATTTAACTATATTTTTTGCTGACTTCAGGTTGAGTGCTTTTCAAAGATATTTCGAATCTCAGCCGAAAACCTTTTTTCCAGATACATATTAAATATTGTATTTCCATTTTTCATAAAGGATGTGTCTCGAAAGGATTTTACTTGAGCTGTTATAGCAGCAATCGTAAGATTGTTCAGATGTTATGCGAACAACTTCTAACTTAAAGCATTTCTCTGCACAAGGTCTCAACTAAGCTAATAACAATTGCCAATTTCAATATGTATATATGCATATATATATATATATATATATATAGATTTAACTTACCCAGGTCGATAGCTACTCTGAAAATGCAACTGTTGCTGCTGCTGCTGTTGTTGTTGCTGCTGCTGTTGCTGTTGTTGCAAGGGTGCAATTGTTTGCGGATAGATGCCATATTTGAAGATTTGTGGCTTGTGATCCTGCAGCTCCTCATCGCCGGCAAAATCGAAATGCGAATGGGAGTGCGAAAGTGGGGAAATGCAGCCATTTTGTTGCTGCTGCTGCTGCAGCTGTTGTTGTTGTTGTTGGGTTGTTGGTGCATGAGTTTGTGTTTGAGTTTGGGTCTGCGCTGCGGCCACCTCATCCACCGTGGTGGGCAAATAGTCCACATAGAGTTGCTGTTGCTGTTGCTGCTGTTGCAACAGTTTCTTGTGTTCGGGTTGCAAGGATAACACATCCGCTTGGCAATCGTTGTAGTCGCTGCTGCTGCGCGCCCTTTTGCCATGCTCATTGAGGATATAGCCATGTGGAGCAGCAGCACCAGCAGCAGCACCAGCAGCAGCAGCAACTGTTGCTGCCGTCGTCTGTTGCTGCTGCTGCTGCTGTTGCTGCTGTTGCTCAAAGTTGTTTTGATTGTTGTTGTTGTTCAGCTCCAGGCTGCTTTGAGCGCTGTGATTGCTGCTGGTGCTGAGCACCTCATTGCTGGGTATGTTATAGTCCGTATCCTCCAGTTCCGTTATGCCATATGCCGCATAATCCGCTGGCAGTGGCGCATATTGTTGCTGTTGTTGCGGATGTTGTTGCGGATGTTGCTGCTGCTGCTGGTGCTGCATGTAGTGGGGCGTTGATTGCATGTACGCCTGCTGCTCCACCTGGATGAGCTTGATGACGTTGTGCTGCAGCTCCATGATATTGGGCAGCGTTGGCTTGTAGCTAATGTCCAGCAGCACTTTGGGGGACGCGGAGCGTGCGCTCATCGTTTGATACTGAATTTTGTATGTTTCACTTTGCAACACGTTGCACAATTGCATATAAAGTTTTTCTATATTATATTTTATTAAATATATATTTTAATTTACTTTATATATTTCTTCTCTTTTTTTTATATATATTTCACGCCCCGCGATCTGAGTTTACCGTTAATTGTGGTATGTGTGTGCGCGCAGCGGCAATGACGAAACTCAACTGACGCACGATCCTTGCCGGCCATTGCTCAGATCGATGTTTTGCGCAGAGCTCAATTGCCATTCGCTGCTTGCTCTTCGCTGCGTGCGCCACACACCAGTTGTCTCGCTCTGGCGCACGCAAACGTACGCAGTGCGACCGCTGGGCCTATGGCGGCCGTTGCGGCAGGTATGACGTCAGTGCTCAATTCGCTTTCGCTCTTGGATTTTCAGCGGCTGCAATTTTCGGCGCCTGGGTTTTTAGTCTCCGAGAGAGAGGGTGAGAGAGAGAGAGGGAGAGGGACAAAGGGGGAGAGAGAGACTTGGGTTATTTCTTTTTTTTTGGTGTTAGTTTTATTTTGTGCGATTTCTTTGTAAATAAAAAGCAACTGGGAAATGTATAAGAAATGGCCAAGAAGCCAAAACAAATAAAAAAGCACAGAAACTGGGAAAATCATAATAAATGTTAGTTTGTATTTTTAAGTTAAGCTTAGAATAATAATAATCGACAGATTAGAAATTTCGAGATTTAATTTCATTAATATGCATGAAACTGTTATTAGTCAATTTGTCATTAAAAGAAGCATCAAATTAATTTTAATAAAGTCGGAAAAGTATTTGTTTAAATACCAACTTATTATTTTAACATGGGCATTTACTAATGATTTAATTTAAATAAAATGCAGGAAAATAATACTATCGAAATTCGTAGTTAAAAATAATAGTAACAGTTTCGATATTTTGATGGATTGAGCTGTGGATCTTCTAGGTTTTAAGCCATATTCGCATCAAAATGAATTTATCCACTTGATTATCTAATAATTTATTTCGATTTAGTTGCCGAGCCATGGAAACTAAATCCTCAACCCTGCATTAAAAATCCAAATGGGGAAACTCCACAAAAAGGTTTCATTATGCGTAATTAGTAAATTCCCACACACACACACAGACATACTCGCACACACACACACATGCGACTAGACACTCATAAATCTCAAGTAGAAAAACACACAGAAAAATCCACAAAATACGAGCGAAAAAGTCAAATTTCCGGATATAATTATCAGCCTGCCTGCGGAGCAAAAATACCCGATTAATGCGCGACGCGAACTTCCGCTGGAAAATACGGCCGGATTCGTGTCCTGAAGCGCTTACCTAACCCAAAAGCGATCGAAGGTCCTGCAGAAAAACCACTGCGGGGGTTTTTTCTCAGCTCGGCTTCGCTTACCTGACGGGCAACTCCAACAGTATGTGACTAATAATAATGCGTTCTTAAACTTAATCTTAATCCTAATCCAATGTTAATTGATTGTTAACTGAATCTATTTGTAATTAATTTACCAGATCTAATTCTCTTCGTTTTAAAATGCATTGCATACTTTTGCGCGGCGCCTATAAAAAGCGGTGTGGTTGTTGTATGAGCTAACCGAGTGATCGCAAGTGTGCAAACGAGAGGCCACATAATGCAATAAAGGACTGTAATAAGAAAAAGCAAAGGCAATTTGCGTCATAAATTCCCATTTTATGGCACTTTTTAGCGCAGCTCTCAAAAGTATGCAGCATTTTCTAGTTATCTGTGCTTTTATGGCACATCATTTGTTGTGTTTTTGATTGATTTTGCTGGCATTTTTTGTTGGTTTTGTTTTTTGTGTTTTTCTGTTGTGCTTTGAGTGATTTGCCGTTTTTTTTACACATTGGCCACGCTTAAGTCACGTAGTATATTGATTTCAATTGCGTTTATGTTGATTTAAGATGCGAAAAGCAACAAAAAAAAATCAAAACAAAAAACTTTACGTTAAAAAGCAAAAAATGCATTTTCTTATAAGAAATGTGCACACTTAAAAGTTTTTCTGCCTTCCTCTTTTTATTTTTTGTATATTTTGCGTGCTTTCCATTTTGACAATTGCAATCCTAATCCTGCATCAGCGATTTGTATGTATGTATGTGTGTGTGTGTGTGTGTGTTTTAGCGTGAGAAGCAACTTTTGGTGCACGTAAATCTCGCTCGACAATCAATTAAAATTAAAATATTTTTTTGTTGTTGCCTTGCTGGCATTTGCGGCATGTCAGCAAGCAGAGCAGAGCAGAGCAAAGCAAAAACAAACAAAAGTTGTCTACATATTTGAATTGACTTTTGATGATGTATCACGATTTATTGTTACCAAAAATGGTCGTCAAAGCGCGTGGAAAAGTGGATCAGCCGGCTAACGGTGCAGTCAAAGCGAATAGCCAAAAAAAAGAGAGCGCGAAAAAAAACTCCCACAGCTTGCACAGCTCTGAATTCGCTTCGTTTGCGTAGATGCAGTTGCCAAGATTAAGCTTCAACAAGAAAATATAAAAAAAACACACACATTTAACAAGCCTTGTTGATAAAAAGCTGTCAAACACACGAACACATACACAGCAAAAGCTTTATGTGCTGTTATATTAATTGACGAGCGGCGAGCGTCGAGCAGCCAATGAGAAACGTTGGCGCCAACAAACACCTACGCCAAAAATAGCAGAAAACAAAAAACCACTTGTCACGCTTCTCTCTCTCTGTGTGTGTGCATGTTAATTAACAATACAAACGAGCAGACGCACACACACACACATACATAGAGCACACACTCATACATGTATGCAAGACAATGTAAACAGTTGGCCACCCAATAATATGCGCGCCAACTTGTCATTTTAGCCTAGCTCCACCTTAACAAAACAAACAAACTGGCACACACACACACACAAACACACACACACACAATCGCACACAGTGCTTCATACAAGCTTCGTTTGTTGGCAACGTGCTCGCAACATGTTTGCTTGTCTTGCGCTGGGCTACGTTTCATTCCAGCAGCGAACGTGGCGCTAGTCGGTCGTGTGTCGCGCTTCGACTCAATTCGGTACAACTTTTGCTCCTTTTGCTGCGCCTGTGTTTCAATTCCCATGCGTTTCGCTTGCAGGCCGTCGTTTTGCACTGTTTACGTTTTTTGCCGGCTTATCTTCGACTACTTTTTTGCTCTGCGCGTGCGTGCGTGCGTTCGTGCGTGCGTGCGTTCGTGCGTGCGTTGTTCGTTGTGTTATTTGCGTTTAGCGTTTGATTTAAATGGCGTTTTAAGTGAAATTAAAATGACGGATGTGCTGTAATTTGCACACGCACACATACAGAAAACATATACTTAGCGAGTAGAGACGAGTGTCAATAAATTGAAAAAAAGAGGAAAACGTAGAAAAACACGCGGCAGCCCGTTGGGGCGTAGCATGTGCCTAGCCTCTTACTGATTACAACTACAACAACAACGACAGCAACTAGCGCGTGATTACAACGCCCCAGCAGCAACAGCAACAGCAACAACACCAGCAAAAGTAGCAACAACAACAAAAACAACAACTGTTGTTGATCGAATTAAGTGTGCATCGTCGTCGCGTGTGTGTGCGTGTGTTGGCTGTGTGTCTCTGTTGTTGTTGTTGTGCTGATTGCTGTTTGTTGCGCCCGCGGCAATTGAGCGGATATGCAAGAGGAAAACACATAGTCAATGTGTGTGTGTGTGTGTGCGACGTGTGTGTATGTGTGTGTAACACCCCCGCCCGGGAAGCTGTCGCACTAAGTGCTAATAAGTGACCCACCGGATGTATTTATGAGTTTCCATTGCGTTTCTACGACGCCTCGCAAACCCAGCTGCAATCATAGGAACAAAGCGAACAAACGGAACAGCAACAAACAACCAAAAACACAACAACAACTAACGGTTCTGCCCTGCCGCCTCATCAAATGTGACTTGCCTATGGCTTAAGCTTACCAAGCTCCTTCTCTCTCTCTCTTCGTCTCTCCGTCTGCCCATCTCTCTCTCTCTTCCCCCGATTGCCCAACTCCACCCGCTTTCTGCACGCGTCACGCACCGAAAAGCTTTTCGCTTCGTCTGCAAGTTTCGCTGTTGTTGTTTTTGTTTTTTTTTGCACAATGCGGCGGTCGACGTCGCTGCTGCTGACGCCGCGTTGGCTGCGACGCCGCCGCTAAAAACAAAAACACAAAAAAACACAAAAAGAAGAAGAAGAAGAGGAACCAATTTTTAAATTGCAACTAGCGACCGCTTGGTGCGTTGCACTCGCTGCCTGCGCTTCAGTGTTGTTGTTGTTGTCTGTAAGTGTGTGTGTTTTGTTGTCATTGATTTGGCGGGTAGCATGCAGCAGAAGCAAACGGTAACAACGCCAACAACAACAACAACAACAGCAGCAACGACAACAACAACAGCAGCAACGACAACAACAGCTGCTGCGACAATAGAGACTAACTACAATAGTTGCAGCGATTATTTCAAGCACCATCGTCGTCGCCGTCGTCGTCATCATCATCGTCATCGCCATCGTTGTTGTTGCAGTTGTTGCAGTTGCAGTTGCAGTTGCAGTTCCGTAACGTGGCCAGAACGTTGCGCGGGCAATTATTATTTTGTAAGACGTTTTACAATTTAATGGTTTTCATGGTAAGCACCACTCGACTCCAAAACAACGACAACGACAATGCCAACGCCATATGCCATGTGCCCCCGTTCTCAGTTCTCCATCCCTCCTCACCCTCCCCCACAAACCTGCCTCTTACATCCACCCTCCTTAACTATGTAGTTCCTTGTTGTGTCAAGTTGTGTTCTTACCTCTAGTTCCCATTTCCCTTTTGCCTCTTGGCCTGTTTGTTTTGCCCTCTATGGAAAACAGAGACCCTAAACCCAAGCCCCGACTTGACTTGAATTGACTTGGCCAACACCTTCGTTGGCCAAGAGCTGCTTGCATAATTAGGCTACACACATTTTTCACACACTCTTTTTTCTTCTTCTACTTGTTCTCTTCGTTTTTGGTCGCAGAATGGACTGGGATCCGACCCTCTGTCAGCAAAGGAGGTGAGTTTCAATATACATTTAAAAAGGCCTAACTTCTAATTAGAATTAAGCAACCGTTCTGCATATCTAAGTGTTTATATTCAATATCCTATTTCATTTAAAGAATTAATTAAAAGAATCTGCTGAGCATTGTTCAGCATTATTACAAGGGAAAACCTTTTTTAGGAATAACTGCGAAGAGAGGTAAAGATGCCAAACGCATCCTAAATCCTAGAAAGCTTAGTTCTGCCTTCTAATATAATTGGCAACACTAGTTGAATTGTTGTTTAATACATCTCAAAATTAAATAAAAATCGTTTGACATTTTTAGATTATAAAAATGTTTCAAGAACCTCTAAAGAATAGTTTGTACTACTAAAAATGGACTGAGATTAATGGCTAATCAATTAGACGAAACCTTTCCTTTTAGTTGATGAAGCATTTACAATGAAAAACAAATAGCTAATTAATCCGTATTTTATCATATAAATCTTTAGAGTTCAGTTCTGCTATAAAACCTAAATCGAATCACATCAAGCAATGTAATTGTCCAATCAATTAATGCAATTTGCACTTGGTGTATGACACTCATTGCAGACTCGCGTTGAGTAAGTGATATAGTTCTACGCTCCGTCTGTCCGTCTCTCTGTCTCTCTGTCTCTCTTTCTGTCTGTCTGTTGGCATTAGTGACAACAAGCAAACTATTCCCATTTCTGCAATTGGTCTCCTTATAAAACTCATCAATCGGGGCGCAAATTGCATGCTGCTTCTCAAAGCAAAAGAGCCGCACAGCAACATCAGCAACATTTCTATTTTATTCTGCAGCCTGTGTTTTTCTGCTCTTTGGCCAAAAAATTCCTGCTGCAAATATCATTTGCCAGCGCACATACCGCAGTCGGAGAACAATCCATAAAACTGACCATCAACCATCAACACTTGAGCACAAGGAGGGGGCAGAGTGCCGAGAGGGGTGTAAGAGTAGAGTGAAGAGTGTAGACAGCACTGAGCATTCAGGTCTAATGGCCAACTCCTCTCGTTCGGCGCCTATGAGAAATTTCCGCACGTCTCACACAAATTAGCGCAACAATTGCAACGCCAATAACAATATCATAAAGAAGGGCAAGTTAGGTGGGCAGGGTTTGCTTGATGGCGGGTGAGGGTGGGGTAGACTGTGAGGTATCTCACTTGGTCAGAACGAGTGATTGCTGACAATAAATCAGCACAGTCAAGCGAAGGCAATTAGATAAAATGGCTGAACAGTTGCTGGGCCCGCATATCAATTGCAATCTCGAATCTGGAATCTCACATCTCGAATCTCACATCTCACATCTCGAACCTTCGTATCTGGTATCTGGTTGTGTCCCAATGAAGTTGTTGTCAAATGCAATACGTTAGATAGAAACAGCTCCCAAAAGTCATACCAGATTGCATGCATTTGATTCCACACTATTGCCTATTGCCAATTGCGAATTGGCAATTGCCAATTGCCCCAGCGGCCTCTTGCCGGACACAATCGAAGACAAACTATCTAATCTAATGTTGTTCTCAAAGGCAATGAGCATTTGTTTGTATAAATAAATGCAGCAGCACTCGCACGAGGGCGGGGTTATCGACTAGTCCAATACCTTGTAATTAGCACAACCAGCAGCGAGCGAGCGACTTTCAATTAACTGCCCATGAATAACAAGAGGTCTCCATACATATTTATGGAAAATTACAAGGCGCGTGTTGTAAGAGTTAATTTCTAGAAATTAGTTAGTAAAATATAATTAATAAGACTAGTTAAATTCTCCACACAACTATCATTTTGCACCCTTGTCTTTGAATTGAAGTGGAACGAATGGGAATGAAACACTGATTTTTGAGTGAGTGTCTACTTTCGTTATTAACTAGAATTTACTATTCTAAGTAGATTTAAATATTATTTGAACGAGAAGTATTCTTTTCGGCTTCTTAGAAGAAGAATTACAAGAAAATATAAGAGTTGAAATGGATCTTATTCTTACACAATTATCTCCTATTAATCAAAATTACTTTGAAAGACTCTTCAACTGAAATAAAATTACAAGTGTTGAACATGAAATAAGAAGAAAAACAACTGATTATCTTAGTAAGCGAGCAACTCAACTACAAATTTAAATTAAATTGATTTCAAAACAGGCACGTTAGCACAGCATACCCATTCAGCTAGCGGACATGTGTAGAGGGTAAGAGACATCGCGTGGCTGTGGCCAAGTGTTAAAAGTCTCAGCATCTAGAAGTTGGCCCGGCTTGTAAATCGCCCACTCGAAGCTGACATTTTTTCATAATTTGCGCTACAAGCTTGACAATTGTCGTTTTGTTGCCCACTGGGCAAAATCACAGCGTTGTTGCTGCTGTTATTCTCGTTGTTGTTGCTGTTGTTGTATATGCAACACAGCAAGCTAGCTGCATCCGTTTGGGCCAAAAGCTCTCCAGCTCTCGGGCCGTCGAAGTGTTGGCGCTTTCGCACCTCCACTTAACAGTTTCAGCATCAAAAGTTGGCTTTAACTTCAAATCGTTTTGGCCAATGCATATGCAGTGCTAAATTAAAATTTATCCGTTTTATTGCGCTGCGGGCAGCCAATAACTGTTTTTCATATCAACTTTTTTTTTTTATAGTTTTTATTATATATAAATATTTTTTTTCAGTTTTTTTTTTTTTGTATTTTATATTTTTTATTTGTTTGTTCGCTTCGTATTATTGCCGTTAGTTTATTGGTCGAAGATTTCGTAAGCGCACAATGCGCAACAATTGCTTGCGGTTTCCCATATGGGGCAGAAGCATCGACGGAAGTCATTTGCGGTTCCACGCAGTTGAATTCAATAAGCCCCAAACAGCTACAAAGCACGCAGCGTTATAGATCGAGTGTAAGAGATAAGCTCACGGCACATACTATGAATTTATATATATAAATATATATAGATATATAGATTATATATAGACATAGACGTTCTCAAGCATCCCTCCCTTTTGGGCCATAATCGTGTTCTCAGCAGCATTTTGTCAAACTTGATTAGACGCGGCTGTTGCTTATGGCCTTATTGTTTACTTGCATAGCTAATAAGCTACTCGCTCTTAATGCTCTTCTCGATTATGATGATCTTTCTTAACCATTATCTCTGCTTCTCTCTCACTCTCTCACTCTCTCTCTCTCTCTCTCTTTGTCTTTTGCAGGCAGAGGGCCCTCCGGTTCAAGTTGAACCAGTTGATTTGAGTTTGCGTTCGCCGCGCGGTAAGTTGCTAATTATATACATATGCATACACATATATAAATACATATACATATTTAAGCCCTGTCTGGACAACACTTACCGTTTTCTTGGCCAGGCCAAGAGCATTAACATATATGGTTCCGAGTAATTAATCAACCATCATCTCCGTGAAGTTGACTCTTTTAAGCGGGTCAACTGAAAAAAGACAAAAACAAAACAAAAACAAAAAAAATAATATATATAAATATATGTATATTGAGAAGAAACCAATTTGCATCTCGGGTGAAAACCTAAAATGAAGGCGGGTTTTTTAATTATAACAGTTGGCAGGTTGCACGATGCCGCCCCTCGTTTTTTCCCTTGTTTTTTTTTTTTTGTGGGTGGCTTGTGAATAATTCGTAATTGATAAGCAGAACATTTTGCTTTTATAGTTAAGCGGAACCTTTAATGAAAGTCGAAAGTTTTTTGGAAAAGTTTGTGGTAGCTTTTAAGTGTTTAAGTGTTGAGTGTGCTTGAACCCCAGAAAAATAAATTGTTTTTTTTTTTTTTTATGATAGCCACAACAAACGCTTAAGATTTAAATGTACACTAAATTGTTTTTGAAAGCTTAAGTTTCGAAGCGTTTTCATAATTGATTATAGGAAAGTTTTATCTATTATAAGATCAACAAGAATTGCTTTACTTCTGAAACCACAGACTATTTATGACATCAAAAAACATCCTAAACTTACTTTGACTTTATATCAAGACTTTCGCATCTCGGCTGCTATGTATCTCCATTAATATATTTATAGATAATATAAACACCTTCATTAATCAGTTAACCGTTGAAATTCTTTTTATTTGAGATACGTTTATAAAAAGTCTAGTTTTTAATTTTCTGCGACATTTTGCGCCATAATCTGCATATTTGATCTTCAAATGCAAATCGCCGTTTCAAGATTAATTAAATACTAAAACCTTTTATCGGCTTTTGTAATATTGGCCTCTTGTCGTCCTTGACTGAAACGAAACTAACTCATCCAGAAGTAGCCGCGTTCCGGTTTCACTTTCATATTTGTTGTGTTTTTTATTTTTATTTTTATTTAGCATGCTTTGAATATTTCAGTGTTTAAGTTTGTTTGTTTTTTTCATATATTTATAAATGCTCTTCGGGGATATGAGTAAAGTTCCTACTACCACTAAATTCTTAAATTATCATTAATTAACCTTTCGATGTGAAAGTGAAAATCGAATCGCATCCAAATGTTAATGCAGAAGTTAATGCTTAAGCATCAAAACACATACAGCTCATTTAGTTAATGATAAGACATGCACAGTATTATTAACCCATTCTGCCCGATTCCATTTTCATTTCCATTTCCATTTAATGTGAGCAAACACAGGCTGCATGCAACTTGTTGCAAGCATGAAGCAAACGCTCGTAATCATCATGGAAATCACTTGTGGGCCCATAAAAACCGATTCACGCTGTTTCTCTCTAAGCGTAGCTCCATTTCTAACGCAACGACAATGAGCCACAGCTGTTAGTTACCCACTGAGCCAGAACCCAAAAAAAAAACAAAAAAAAGAGTTAAGTGGAGTGGGGAGGGTAGGGGGGAGGCAGGCCTACAATCTAGCGCAACTAACAAGCCCATAGAGAGCGTGTGTCGTTGTAGTTGTTGTTGTTGTTGTTGTTATTGCTGGTGTTGTTTAGTTCTTGTTGGTTTTACCACTTGACCGACCACCAGCTGTTGACCATTTGACCTTTTTGGCAGCCTTTCTCTTTGACTTGGCGCACTGTGTGTGTGTGTGTGTGTGTGTGTGAAGTTAACAGCAACGCCCCAAAACTCTTGTGGTACTTTACCCGTTCCGGAGTCTCAACTCATCATCAGCAGCGACATCGACATCATCAGCCTAGAGAGACTATCTTTTGAGATGGATGGTTGCCTTGCTTAGATAGATACACAGATACACAGCTACACAGATAGATAGATAGATGGATAGTTATATGGTTATGTGGTTAAATGCTGCTGCTGCTGCTGCTGGCCGTAGGGTGCCCAACAGCGGTACACATAATTTAATTAAGAAGCAGAGCTGTTGGCTGCCTTAAATGGCTATACAGTAAGATTAACAGCTAACAGCCAAAAACGCGTTGCGTTCATTAGAAAATCGACTAAGAGTTATTCACACAAAAAAAAAAAACAAAAACAAAACAAAAAAATAAGTGTTTATATATATTTGTGTATATAATACAGAAAAATATAAAGAGTCGAGTCGGCGACTGTGCATATTAATCAATTAGGCATGATATTAGTGAGGGCATCATTAATTTTGTCAATACGGAATGTCTGAATGAGAAGTGCAGAGAGAGGCTGTTGTCGGCAGTTAGTTGTCTCAGTTTTTTGGTTTGCATGTTAATGGTTTAGGGTCCACGGTTTTATGGCGTGCTACCAACGAGAGACGCGCGACTTGTCTGCGGAACTGTGGCAAATGTGTTAAATAGCGTTAAAATTTGTAAAACAAACGGCACATAAAGGCTGTGATGTGCTGTGCGGTGTGTGGTAGTCAGAAAGAGACAGAGAGAGTGAGAGAGAGAGAGAGAGAGAGAGAGACAGAGTTCAGCTTAATTTTCAAGTTTAACGGTCATTCAGCATCGCCTTATATATATTTGGTTGTTGTATGTGTATACACTTGACTATTTGGCTACATAAATTATAGCTTTTAAATAATTATGCAATTAGGCAGCGGCCACGATAGCCGATAGCCGATAGCCCCAAACTGCGAATGAACTGAATGAGGCACAAAAGACAGCCACAAAAAAATTGTGTATTCAACTGGTTGACTAGAAAATACCCTGTAAAAGCTCTTTAGCTAATACAAAATAAGATTTAGTGTGAACTATTGGATTAATCTCTCTCCAATATTGACCAGCTTGAGGTTAAACGTTGAAAAAGAGAGTGAAACTTAAAAAAACATGTTTTCTTGATCTTAAATTCAATTTGTGATTTAAATGTAGAGTCTTTGTATGATTCAAGCTCTACTTAACTCAACTTTACATATTTTCTCCCTAATACAACTTCAACATCTTTCCAAATATTTTCTACAACTATTAACTTAATTATAAAGCAATTTGGCAGATTTCAGGTTAAAACAGTTAAGTTCAAGTTAACACTTACTCAGAAATAGATCTCCTAAAATAGATGAGTAACGGTAAAAACCCATCTTTAATTTTTTTTAACGATTAGCGGCTACAGGGTATAGTCAAAAAAAAAAAAAAAAAATCTGTGAAAAAGCCGAGCCAAAAGACCGTCTGTAGAATTCGCATAAGCTCGAGTGCGAATTCCCACCAAGTCTAATTGCAGGCTGGGAAGCGTTGCAGCTAAAGCGAAACAACTACAACTTGATTTATTTAAGCTACCCAAACAGCCCATAAATAAAGCTGTTGAACTAGCCGCATAGCCGGCCAGGAGAGACAGAGAGAGAGAGAAAGATAGACCGATCGAAAGAGAGAGGGAGGGAGTGGGGCAGCAGCAAGAAGCTGGTGCAGGCGTTGGTGACGCTGCCTGGTGGATGTTGAATGTTGAATGTTGGATGGTGCCTTACCCATTGAGACTCGAGACCCAAAGACTCAGTCTGTAGTCCTCTTCTCTTCTTCTTGGGCACTTGGGGGCATAGGCTTTCAGGTTAAGTAGATGCGGCGACACGCGGGTCGTTGCCAAAGCGAACGACCTTAAGACGCTGCAACATTGCCAACCAATCCAATCCACTGCGCTCCACTCTAACCAACCACTCCACTTCATTGAATGATATGCAAGATTTAGTTGCATGTTGTTGTTGTTGTTGTTGTTGTTGTTGTTGTTGTAGTGTTACCGTTGCTGCACTTCATCGATGCGGCTGCTGATTTTTTGGCATCTCGAGCGATAGTCGAGTCCAACGAACAACTCATAACTGCAGGCAGGCAAACATGCCGCTCCTTGACTGCAAATGCCTTGGCCCGCACAATGCCAGACAGAGACAGCGACGGTATAGAGAGAGAGAGAGAGCGAGAGTTAGAAAGAGAGAGAGTTAGAGAGAGTGCGATTGTTTTTTAATTATGCTCGAGTTTGCAGTTTGTAGCTGACACCCAGGCGGAAAGACATACAGGCTTACAGGTCTTCTGCTGCACACAGGTCCCTCCTTGTTCTTGTTTTTGGCCGCTGCTGCTGCTTAACATGGCGCGTATGTTGTTGCAGCAACGGATTCCAAGTTGACTTGGACTCGCGACTTGACTGAGTGACTGCCTTTTTGAGGTTATGTGAAAGGTCAAGTTCGTGATCGCATTCAAACATTTTTGCCAACCACTCATCTTGCTGCGCAGATCTACTCGTCTCCCTCCCTCTCTCCCTCTCTCTCTTTCTCTCTCTCGTGCGCTCCCGCTCTCTTCCTCTGTCTTCCCTTTAACCCCCAGAGTGGTCGTGGTTTGATTGGGGAGGGAAAGGGTATTTGTGGGGAGTAGGGGGAGTCTAGCTACACGAGTGTGAGCCCGACCCAAAGCCCAAAGAGACGTCGTCGTAGAAAAATTGAAGATGAGCGTGCCACCACCACGCCACGATTCTGCCATTGCCACACTGTATTCCCGCTCCCCACCCATCCGCTACGTCTCCACATCCGCATCCTCTGCCCGCTTGGCTTCGCCCGCCACCTTGTCGCACCAAATTGAGTGAATGTAAACTGTGGTTTACTTGTTTCCAGCGTTGTCATAGTAATTTTTCTGCACTATAACAACGGGCAGCGTCGCCTCCAACTTCAAACTGCAGCTCCCAGCTCCCAGCTCGCAGCTCCCCGGCTAGTAGAAACCTCCTAGATCCAAACCCAAAATCAAACGACGGTGGCAGCAGTCACCCAAAAAAAAAAAAAAAACAGAAAAAAATACCAACAACATAGAAAAACAGACAAAAAATGGAGATGCTGATGACACTGGAGACACGTTGTCTCTCTGGCAATCGTGCAACTGACACACCAGCAACAGCCACATCAACAACAACAGCAACAACAAGTAACAACTGCAACAGATGCAACAACAACATCGAAATGTTATAGCAGCATATGCCACACGAACCAAAAATTACACTGGACAACACAGGGTGCGGCTGTGGTATGCAACGCAGGGCGGGGAGTGTACACAACAATTTGGGTGGGGAATCAGTTGCTTATTTTTCATCTTCTTCTTTGCTTTGAGGATGATTTTAATGTCGTCGGTTGCCAATGCCTCTATTACTGCCTCTATTGCTGCTCCTCATGTGATTTCTCAGGCACTTTGATTACCGATTAACTGCCTACATACAGCTAATAATTTGGCCAAATCTTGGTTTGACTATAAAAATTCATTAACATTTTCGTGCTTGAACTGCTTGGCACTTTCTGCAACATTGCAACATTGTTGTCACTTAATGCATTTATATTGAGGATTAGTAGCACAAATGGAACTCTAAATATCTTTTAAAAATACTTATATATGGCTTAGGCAAAATAATATGTTTAAAGTTTTGTTTAAGTATATATAAGTTATTTAGTGTATAAAAATTAAATATTAAATGATGAAATATTATTGTTTTGGCTGCTTCGATTGTTATTCATTTTTTTATAAATACAGTCAATTAATTTGCTCGCTGTCGGAGTTGAAAGCATAAAAATGTTTTATTTTTATTTACAGTTTGCCATTAGAAACAGACGGAAATCGATTTCATGCTATATTTGAATCAAGTTAAGACTCTATATGCTTTTAGCATATATATCCATTAATATTAATTGAAAATTTGCCTTGCTAAGTACACCGGTCTTGGCCATAGTTTGACATTGTTTTTCTCGCTGCTGTAACCACAATGTGTTCAGTAACCTGAGACTGATCAGAGCGACATGCGTTGCTTTTGGCGTCAGTTAACGCCTAACTAACAAGTGGCTCAGCGCTCCATGCTGCATGCCACTGCATCCCTCTGGGCCTCATAAAGTGTGGCCCGTGTGGAGCCATAAATCAACGCCCATGTGGCTTAGCTGGGCAACCAAAAACTAAACCTGCTGCACAGTGTGCCTTAGCCAGGCTTGAACGACTGTGTGTGTGTGTGTTTGTGTGTGTAAAACTGCGCATCTTCCCAGGCTGCGAGGAGCATGCGAAAAAAATAAAACACAAACAAATATATCTATATAAATAAATAAAAAATAAACAGCAAACAAAACAAAACAAAAAAAGGCAAGAGCCACGCCGACTCAGACGCAGTTGCAATCCAAGCAGATCCATCCCAACCCAGGGCCTGGGCCCAGAGCATAGAGCAGAGCAGAGCATATAGCATAGAGCATAGAGCATAGAGTACAGAGGATATAGCATATAGCATAGAGCGGTAAGTAGATCCACGCTTTCGTGAGCAAACAATTCGAAAGCTGACAAAAGTGCTGTGCAATAACATGTTAACGACGCGATCTCTCTGTGTGCTGACGATCGATGTGACTCTGGCTGAGTGCGAGCGAGATGGACACAGATAGAGGCAGCCCACACGACAACGAATCATAAGCCACGACACAAGCTGTCTGCTGCTCCTCAAAAAAACAACAAAAAAAAAAAAACCCAAACCAATATACATAAGTACATTTTTACGTAGATTTGCTCAGGCAGCTCAGTTTGTCGAGCTGATACAAATCGATCGCATCTGCATCGAACGCTGTTTTCGTTATTTTCGTGTAGCTCATTAGTTGGCAGCTAATTTCGCAAGCGATTCGCCAGACAATGCCAGCCAAAAAAAAAAAAAAAAACTGTAGTTGCATATTTATTGGTCATAAGTGCGCCGACAAACAAAAAACAAAAATAAAAATATAAAAAAAAAATTTGTTTGCAAAATTTGTCTCCATACAAAAACGGCCAAAATCCTATAGCATATTAGCAATTTGCATTGTTTGGGGCGCAACATGTGTGCAGACAGACGGACCGAGGGACAGAGGGACAGAGGGACGACTGACTGTTTGAACTGGTGTCTGCACTGGTTTCAGGCCTTTCCAACCACTGCCACAACTGCTTGGCCTTATATAAAGAGCAGGCAACAATAGCCTGGTTGGCTGCCTGGCTTGACTTGACTTGGCTTTGGCTTTGGCTTTGGCTTGTACGTAGCTGTGAAAGAATTCTTTGCATCCGCCTCCAATTCGTGCCCAGACAGCAGCACCCGCGCACATACTCCTAAATGGAGCCTTCGTGTAAACAGAAAAATTTGACTCATGACTTCGTCTACACAGCACAGCAACAACAGCAACAACAGCAACAATAGCAACAACAACAACTGCAGCAGCAACAACAAGAGCACATTCACATCCTTTTTTGGCGGTGCTACACTTTTAGTTTTGCTCAAATTAGTCAGCGGGATTTTTGCGGCTGTGTTTCTACAAATTAACGCCAATTTCGTATCACGTTATTAATAGTAACCATTAAATTGCCCGCTCCACGCTCTGATCATTATCTGGCGGCTAACAAGACAACAACAAAAGCCGCTGCTGGTTCTGCTGCTGCTGTTGCTGCTGCTATTGCTGCTGCTGCTGTGGATGCTGCTGCTGCCTATAGGCTAGTGGGTGAACCACTGTGTTGTGATTCCTTGCGGGTCCGAAATTGGCAGCCGCAGCTGGCTAGCTGGCTAGCTGGCCACTCTAGCCTGGCAACGTCTTGCCTTAATTATCTGCATGGCCAAAAAGAAAGAGCACACAAAAAAATACTATACTAAATTGTTTATGTGTATTTTTAGTGGGTACAAAAAAAAAAAGAAAAAAACAACAAAAAAAAAACAGCTGCATTCGCGTCACCTTTGTTTGCCGTATAGAGAGCGATAAGCTTGTTAACTGTTAACCAAATCTGTAGCAGGCCACTGTAAAATGGCCAAAAACTGTAAAGTGTGTGTGTTTATGTGTGTGAGAGTGCGCGGTACGCCCACGTTGGCCATTTGTATACTGCAATTCACTCATTTTTCCTCATTTTTTATTATTTGCCATCTAATCAATGAGCCACTGACTAATTAATAGTCGTCCTAGAGATGACAGCGTGAACGTGAGTGGATTATCAAAAATAATTAATGATTTAGTTAGCCTAATCAAATTCATTTGTTTATTGTTTGCTGACCTCTTTTTATAATTAGTATGTTAAGCTTATAATCAAATTTATAAAAAGAAATGTTTCTGGAATTTAAGACAAATGTTTTTTTTTTTTGTGTTAATAAATGATAATTTTGCTGATTTGACAGACAGATGAACTTGCCTAATTCGACTCATCTTTTGCCTTATATGCCTTATGGGGGAGATGCGTCTTTATATCTGTTTTCTCTTGCACAACTTCATTATACCCATTTACCCATTTCTTAAATGGGTTTGGGCATAAGGCAATTGCATTTAATTTAAACTTTATTCATATTCAAAATTACTTTTTTTTTTAAGATTTTATCAGAAAATTCAAATATTCAAATTCAAACCAAATAAAATGCCAGAATGCTACAAGCACAATTCATAGTCTAGTTATTTGAAAGAGTTTCGTAAATTCTTACAAGAGTTATTACGTATGCATTGAACAATGACTTGAACTTTTAGAATTACAGAGTCATGATTTTAATTGAATTAAATATAAAGCAAAAAAAAAAAAAAATCTTTGTGCTAATGTTAGCTGAAATGTATGTCTATATTAATTGAGCAAATGGGATTTACGATTGCTTTTGTGCGCTGTGCACATGTCCATCTCTGAGTTGTTGCCGATACTTGGCCAAGATTTGCAACTACTTAGAGTCGGTGGCCCCAGCGATGCCAGATAATAGATAAACAAATGCGAATCGGATAATGTCATGTAGTCATGTCATATGTTAGCAAAAATCAGAAGAAAAAATCCAAAAGAAAAAAAAAAACTAGATCAGTAAGTCAAAAGCAAAGCTGAAAAACATTCTTATCGATTACACCTGAGACCTCAATCAATAAATTGATTGTTAGCGATCAGTTTAAGGCAGGCAGGCAGGCAGGCAAGCAGGCTGGCTGCAAGTGGTGTAGCGGTGGTGCTGTGGTGCACCAGCCACCACATGCTTCGCATACAAAAGAGCTTAGCTGTTGTTGTTGTTGTTATTGTTGCTGCTGTTGGTCGGCTCTTAAGATAAGCCGCCGTGGCTGCTGCTGCTGCTGCTGCTGCGGTTTCTGCTACCTCTGCCTGGCCTGACTTGGCCTGGCCGTGTCTTAGCCAGGTTTGGGTCCAAGTCCAAGCACTTTTGATCGCTGCCATGCGATAGGCGGCGAGCGGCGTTTTTAGGAAGTCGTCGCTTTGACCGTTTGTTTGTTTGTTTGTTTTGTGTTGCTCTTGCTGCTGTTGTTGTTGTTTCATTTCGTTGAGGCATAAAGCAAGATTTGTGTAAATGTCAGGTGGTAATAGTGACACTGTGCGCCACTTGATTGGTTTTACTTCTGACCAGCAACAACAACAACAACAACAACACTGCTTGTGTGTGCCAATTTTATTTTATTTTGTTATTCCGATTTTTTTTTACCTAACTGAATTGGTCGCAAGGTTGTTATGGTTCTTGCTGCTGCTGTTCTTGTTGTTGCTGTTGCTGTTTGCATTTCTTTAATTGGCTCATTTTCGCGGCACATGTTGGCCATAAAAAGTACACAAAAAAAAAAACCAAAAAAACCGAAAATGGTAGCCAAATATTTATTGCAGCTTAATGAAAATGCATAGCACACACAGAGCTGGGGTACACGACAATCGCATCTAAGCCATCAATAAAACATGTAAATCAATTGCGCCGCATACATGGCGTATGAGTTATGTTGATTTCCACAGCCAGTGGCAGTTGTCAACTCAATAGAACATTGAATTGAACGATGTTGTGACAGTTTAAGTCGAATTTGTTTTTTTTCTCCATAGAATTTAATTAATATGTAAAGAATATAATATTGCTGATAATTGCTAATGAGATAAATTAGTGCTTAAGGCGTTATTCAAGGCTGATCTTGAGGTGCTAAATATTTGAGCTTTACAGCTGCAAAATGCATTGTAAATGCTCTTTCCACGCTAAATTTAATAAAATTAAAGTAAAAAAGGATTTCAAAATCAACTTGGGGTAGTTCCTAGATTTCCTTAGCCTTAACTTTGTTAAAACTGAACCGATTTTCAAAAGAAAAGAGTTACTGGTACTGGTTTAGCATCTATATCAACACTGCAGTTAAAATTTAAATTATTTTATTTAATAATTTTTCCATAAAGCTGTCCACAAATGAAGGTTTCAAACTTTCCACAATTATAACTTTTTCAAAACGAAACCAATTTTCCAAAACAAAGGCTTTTTGTGATTGTTTTGGCCTCTAGCTGAAAAGTGCATTTAAATTTAGAAACACGATTTCTAGTCGAAAATCATGTAAAAATTCTATTCTGAAAAACCGCATCAGCATTTTCCACAGTCATAAATCAACTTTCCGTTCGAAGCAATGTGTGAGTGTAGTTAAGACCAGTAAAAATCGTAATTTGCAATTTAAGTGTTTTATTTTAATTAGTTCCAGCGATTTGGTATTTTATTGCATTTGCTCGCAGATTGTTGGCTTGCTACACCCAAACTCTTCAAATCGCAACTGGTTGCCAATGCTGATCGCAAATCTGCTTAAGGAAACAATCAACTTCAGGCAGCTTTAGGAACGCCCACTAAAAAAGCCAACACCTAAAAGAGGCCCCCCAAAAAAAAACAAAGTGTCAGTTGCAATTGTGTGTTGTGTTTGGCTCTCGGTCGTAAATTGAAAGCACACGCTGCGTCATCAATGTCATTAAACTGTCGACTGCTTACGGAAGTTTCACTGTGTTTGCTGCTTTTGGGGTGTGGATCTGCGTTTTTTTTTTTTTTTTGTTATTGTAAGCGAAATGTGCGGCAAGAACATATCAAGCATACATGTGTTTGGCAGTGTGGGTGCCACACAATGCGGAGGTGTAGAATGTGGCAAGCCACTCAAACAGTCAGCCAGTCAACCAGTCAGTCAGTCAGTCAGTCAGTGAGTTGGAAGCTGCCTCGCAAGTGATTTAAAAGAAATAATAATAAAAGCGCCAAAGTTTGTGCCACATCCAAAAGCCAGCTAACTCTCTATATCTTGGGTGTGTCTCCACACATAGGCGACAATTTCGCAATGCTGCCAAAATGATGTCTATAAGGTGTGTTCTACACACATCTCCTGCCTGTGTTTGTCACTCTGTTGTAACTCTTGTCTAGTCGGTGCATTTCAAACGGCGTTTTAATGATACGCAACTGAAGAAAATACGAAAAAAGAAACTGCAGCTTGCAATCACACTGGCAAACCAAATATTTTGTCACCTTTTGAGACAAACCGACAAATTAAAATACGTGCAACTTGAATGATACTTAATGATTCTGAATCTTAATCAGCCAAAAACGAACATAAAAAAAAAATGATAAAAATAAATAAAATGAAACCGTAGAGAAATAAAAAAAAAAACTAAGTAAAAACTACGCCTCCTCCTCCGGTTTCGATTGTGACTCCTCCGTTAATCGTGACTTTCACAATCAACCTTCAAAAGGTTTTTCGCTGCCACAAACGAGTAGCGTGTACCAGGCGCAAAATGGGCTGCAAAACAACAATAGCAACAACAACACCAACAACAACAACAGCAACAGCAACAAACTGAAAAATCAAGAAGAAGCAGCAGTAGAGTTACACAAAAAAAAAAACGAACAACATTTGAAGCGTTTACTTTGGCGCTTCATCGAATATTATTTCTCACGTTCTATTTTTTTGTTGCTGCTGTCGCCGTGCTTGCCCCTTTTCTTATTGTTGTTGTTGCTGTTGTTATTGTTGCTGTTGTTGTTGTTGCTGTTGTTGTTGTTGTTATGGGTGATTTTCTGTGTTTTTGTTTATCATCGGAACTGAGATTGAGTCGAATGCAGCATCATCAGCAACTGGCAGCCAGCTCAAACAGTTCTCACTGCTTTGCTTATTATGCGCCTGACTTTTATTGGAGCAACATTTTTTTCTTTACTTGTTGTGTGTGGCAGTTAAAGAAGGTGTGAATTTCATTAAACACACACTGATTCTAAGTTTAATTGGTATTGAATGCAGTAATTAGTTGCAATGAAACACGCTATGTAAGCTGTCAATTGCAGGTGAACAAGATTAGATATTAATTCAGACATTTATATTTCGATTGCAAAAACAATGAAATTAACTTACTAATTAGTTAATTAGGCAGGATTATGCCAAAATTGAAAATTCTACATAATCGTTTCAAAAATTAAAACTAAAATACTCTCAATAAAGTTTCGAATTTTATTATATCCAATTTGTCAAGGGAATTAAGCGCTGCAGTAAAACTATAATTAGAAATAAATGATAACGTGTGGCATGCAACCCAAATGAAGTTGTGTTATGCATTTAGGCCAGTGCTTAGCATTTGATATGCTATGCGAGTCAAACTTGGGCAATATCTATTTCCATTTACAATTAAACACTTCCTGTGGTTGCTGCCATTCAATCGTTTCATTAGATGGCCAGTGCAATTAAGCCATAAAAGCCGAAGACCAATTTTCAATTCAATGCAGAAATGCGCACAGTCGACTAAGTTAAAGACTAATGACGGTGAGCCTGAAGACTGAAGCCTGAAGCCTGAAGACTGAGGACTGAAGCCTGAAGCCTTTAGCCAGGTTTGCATGTTAAAAATCATAAAAATGTTAAATGACAAGCGGGCTCATGTACGTTTTAGCGACTGTCTGTCTGTCTGTGTGTCTGTCTGTTTGTCTGTCGTTCTGTCTGCCTGTTGTTGTTTGTTGTTGCTGTTGCTGTTGTTCGCATTGTCAAATTGCGATCAAAAACGCAACAACTGAAACATGCCACACGGAGACGTAGTTGCCAACCAGCAGCATCATGAATCAAGGCACACAAACAGCTAACTGAGTGAGCAGGCTAACAGCCAAACAACAACAACAACAACAACAGATGGACAGACAGACAGGCAGGCAGACAGACAGATAGACAGTCGGACAGGCAGATAGACAGACTGTTAGCCAGGTTAACTGAATCGGCGCTGAATGCGTTTTAACGGCTACTTGTCTTTGGCTATTTATTGAAAGGATTTTCAACACTCGCACAGAGACAGTGAGATCTGCAGCAGTCGGCAGCAGTCATTCATGCATGCATTCAATCATTCGTGAATGTGAATACAATTTGAAATCGTACAACAAGTCGCACATTTGCGCCTACCACATGTCCACCTAGCTGCGTCGGTGATGCCACTCACCCATGCAGCAGCATCAGCAGCAGCAGCACCAGCAGCAGCAACAACAGCAGCAGCAGCCACATTTGATTATGAAAAGCCGACTTGCGTCTCTGCAACCAAATCGATAAAAATAATTGGTTGACTGCGTCTGCAACTGCAACTGCAACACACAGCATTCGAGGCGCTCGAATTTTGTTGAATTTGCAGCTTGACATGAGTTGCCAGAGAGAGCGACAGATAGAGCGAGAGAGAGAGAGAGAGAGAGAGAGAGAGAGAGAGACAGGAGACTGAGCCTGAGTTGGAGTCTGGGGAGGCATATTACAACATGGACACTTTGAGTGCGCAGACAGTTGAGCTTTTCCCACGTTCGTGAAAATATTTGTGTGCGCAAATTATTGGAAAATAAAACAAAATAACCAGAAAAAAAAAACAACAAAAAATTTGAGCGCATTTTGGCTAACGATTTGAATGTGATGTGCTTGTAAAGTATTTGCAGTGAAATTTTTGCCTTGGCGACTTCAAATCTATGCAATGCAATTGAATTTCCCATATTAAGATGCCTGGCATTTGAAATATTTATGCATTTATATGGTAAGTGTATTTGTTTTCATTATTTATTCCAGCCAAATGCCACAAATTAAGTTGCTTCAATCATTGCGGGTTTAACAAGTAAATTATCGAAATTGATATATTTTTATGGAGTATTTGTAGAAGTTTCAAGTGGGTTTGTCAAATGCAATCAACAGTATTTTTGTGTGTGCATAAAATATTGCATAAGATCCCTAAGACGGTTAATAATAAATGATGGAAACGTTAATCAAATTGCGTGTTATTTTCCCAATAATAATAATAGCTTAAATATCTTCAATGTTCTTTATCATAATAACATCTGAATGCGTTTACATTTATTATATAAAGTTGAAGAAAAGCACTTGATTAATCAGAAGCGATTATTTGCAGCTGTTAAAGTTAGCAAATAGCTGCTAAAATACCAAACAATCTGTTAACAAGTTTTTTGTTCCTCGTTTCCCATTTTTTATCCTTCCGCAGCTGCGAAATGTGATGAAAACAAAAAACGAGTTGCACAACTCTGGAGATAGCAGGGTATCTTAATGTCACATTGTTAATTAGTGGTTCACTTTTCGTTTTATGGATTTTAGTTGCGATTTAATTAAAGCCTGAGCAGTCGTTAATTATTACGCAAAGCGTCTAAACAAATGTGAGCAGTGTGTTTTATACATTTATGAGTAACTCGAGTGTCCCGCGTGCTTGCTGCAAGTGGTATTTGCTGACAGTTGTCAACAGTTGCAGTTGCAGTTGGTGTTTGAACAGAGTTTGTACAGAGTTTGCCAAGCGTCGACAACACTTTAAAAATTAATTGCTGAGATTTATGAGCCCAGTTAGCAGCGATTCGCCTGAGAGTCACAGTCAGAGTCTGGCACAGAGACAGAGAGTGCGTGCCTCGTCCGTTAGACGGCCATATAAGGCGGCGAATGTTGCCAGCTTTATGCATACAGCTGAACCACATTTTAGCCACTTCACACTTTTATCTGTTTAAAATATGAAGCGGCAAACTATGGGAAAATCTTTTTTTTATAGAGCTGCAGCAGCAGCAGCCGCTGGGGCAGCCGACAGTCAATTGTGTGGCAAAGATTTGCTCGTGCTGATAAGGATGCCTTGGATGCACTCGTGAGCGTGAGGCAGAGTACCGCTTGTGAAGCATCTAGCAGCTTGCAGCTTGCAGCTCGCAGCTCGCAGCATGGGTGCCCCGGCCAGGAGATGCTCGAGGCGCGATTTCGTTGCGCCGATCTCGTTACTGCCTCTTACACTGTAAACAATTTATTTGGCTGGCAATCTTTGCTGTCGTTGAGTTGCACTTTATATTTTAAGTTTGCTGACTCTGGCTTAAATTGTTGTAAGCTATATGAAAATGCACACTTTATATATATTTTTTTATTTTGAGACGAGCATAAAAAGGTTAATGGAAATTGGAAATATTAACTCCAAAGTTTCCAGTCAATACAGCCAATTAAAGATTTAACGGATGCAAATTCCATAAAATGAATATAAACTTACTCGTTTGCGAGCAGATTATATCAATTTGAATTATTGCTTCAGTCTACCAATGGGGCAAGAGACAGATTTCAACAACAATAAAATTTTGATTAATATATAAAAAATTCAGAAAACGGAATGTATTTTAAATATAATTAAGAAAGATCAGTTAACGGAATTGTTAAATGATAGGTTATAATATTATTCCCGCTGGTAGCCTCATTAACTAAACTGCACCCACCAAACTTGGCCTTAAATTTAAAGTTTCAATATACTTTCATATATTTTCAATGTAATTGAATAAAATGACAAAAATGTGATTGAATAGGTATCATGAAATTTTGTACAGTGTAGCTGTTGCTGTTGTTGTTGCAGTTCCTGTTGTTGGTCTGGCCAAACTGCCTTGGCTATAATTAGACAATAAATAAAAGCGGCAAACAGAGCAGAGCTTATTGGGGCGTTGCCCACAGACTGCAACTGCAACTCAATGTGGAACTGCGGCAGACTCGACGCTGTTTGCTTTGCTTGCTGGCCAATCCGAATGCTGGCAATCAAAAGCCGCGACAAATTGTGCATTTTGTGGTCACAAATTGAGTTAACGCTGCCAAATTAGCCGCATAAATTTATCGCCGCTAAACGAATGCAGCTGAACAACAGTCACACAGACACTGGAGACACTGGAACACGGAGACGGGGATGGAGACGGAGACTCAGGTTAGGAGACTGCCCCAAACGTTAGTCGAGATTGGGGCTTAATTAAGTCTTTACGAGGCAACGGGCAGCAATTTCAAATGGGTGCACAACTTGAACGCTTAAATAAATAAATCTGGTTGTTGGTGTTTTTGTTGTTGTTGCTGCTGCCGCTGCTGCTGCTGTTGCTGCTGTGGCCAACAATTGGCGCTTGGCCGTTTTGCCGCTGTTTTGTGGCCAATAAAAGATCGCAGCGCGCTGATTTGACAGGTGAACAATTTTGGGTTGGGCTGCGGTCCGAGTGCTCCAACTTGCCAAGCAGCCAACAACAGCCAACCAACCAGCCAACAACAACAGCAACAACAACAACAACAACAACTGTTAGGCATGTGTCGCTGCTGCTGCTGCTGCTGCTGCTGCTGCTGCTGGTGGCTGTTGCCACCACCCACCTGGTCCGCTTTTATTGTTAGATCGGAGTTTGGCCTCAAGCCGGGGCCACACATTTGTTTTGCCTAAAGATTATTTCAGCAAACTGGTGACAACAAATTAATTTAAGCGATTGCCCGATATCTGCTTAGGACTTGCGTTTCTTTTACTTACTTACTTATTTTATTTGTTGTTGTTACTGTTGTTGCTGTTGTTACTTTTGTTAACTTATATTGTTTGCTTGTTCAAACCGTGGCAGTTAGTTTAAGTGTCTTGCTTGTGTGGCCACAGTTTGGGTCTTATCGAAGCCACCTGTTCTTTGGCCATATCTTGTTAAACATATATCACAGATTAGTTTACCCAACTGGACAGGATGACATTGCTTTAGCAGTTTTAAATGACATCGAATCGATTAGGCAACTGAACAAGCGAATACAATTGCTGTGAGATGAAGTTGACCAGTAGCAAAAGATATTTATAATCAGCACTGGAAAAGCCATGAGCAGCGGATATTTTATGAGAGCGTCTTGGAAAACTTTTATAACGTTTCTCAGAACTATCGTAAAAATTTAAGTGTTTAAGTTTTAGTTGTGGAACTCAACTAGAAAATAAATAATGACATGATTAGTTTTGACAGGGTTATAAAAGTATTCAAGACAGAGATGGGGATGGACAGGGAGATCGCAGCAGCAGATGAAGCTCCGTTTATTTAATTGCCACAGCTGCAGCTGCCAAGACGAATAATTTTAAGACACTTTAAAATTTTTGATCAAAATAATTCAATTGAAAATATAAGGAAAAACTTTAAGGTCTGTGGCTAAAGCAATAATAAAATTTAAATTGCAATTCAATAAGTAATTGAAAATAAACGGGATGCATTGGAATAGATAGAAAGGCAGTCGCGTGATTAACTTGCTAAGTAAGCATTCTGTATACCCTTACTGTGTGGCTGGTGTGCCGCAGTCCATCATTCGCATCCTTACCAAATTGTATACATTTCACTCTATCAGTGTTCGTCTCAGTTGATTACTTCATTTATAGCTGTCTGGCCATGTTTTCTTATTCGTTTTCTTTTCTTTTTCGTTTGTGGCTTATGCAAATCTTGACTGGTTTAAAATTGATTGCACACTTCAATGTGGGGAAGGCGCATGACGGATGCGATCGCAGCGACCATCAGCGACTGGCCCGCAAATAAATATCACAACGCTCAGCCATAAATAAAAAACACTAAATCGATTGAAAAAAAAATAACAACAACAACAACAGCAACAATGAAAAATATTGTGCCAAAAAAAAAGAAGGAAAATCGTTGAACGTCGATTTTGCAAGGTCAAACGGAGCGTATGAGCAATGTTGTGGCCCATTGGAGCTGGCTGAGGCTGTGGCTGTGGCTGAGACTGGGACTGGGACTGGAACTGGGCTCTGGTCTGTGGCCCTTAGACTTTTCAAAAGTCAACAGCAGTTTAAACTCGTTTGCAAAACACTAACGGGCTTGTTTTTCTCCCCTCCCCCCAACCTCTCCGGCGACCTACCGCCTTCTACTCGCTTGCAGCACTCGCTTCCACTCAATTTGTTTGCCCAGCGGCATTGAGAATTGGAGTGTCAAACTTTCAGCTTTCAGTGCACGCCAGGATGCCGCAGATGTCGATGTCGATGTGGATATGGATGTGGATGTGGTTGTTGCCACAACGGGGCAGCAAGCAGGCGGGCTGGCAGGCTGGTAGGCAGGCAGGCAGGCAGGCAGGCAGCGGCAAAGATGCTTCTTGCTCGCTTGCTGTTTTTGTATTGACATTAAATGAAATAATCTGCGATGATTGTGCATTAGTTGCAGTCAGCAGGCGTAGAACGAGGCGGAGGCTGATCAGACAGAGAGAGGGCGATAGCGAGAGAGAGAGGGCGAGAGCGAGATGGAGAGACTGGATAATAGTTCTAGACTGCTGTATTTGGGGAGAAGCGACATCGTGGTTCCCATGGCATGATTTTGCATGAAATAATGTGGCGCACGAGTGGGCGGGCAAACTGTGGCCTGCAACTGTTGCTGGAGGAGCCGTGCGGGGGGCCACTTGTCGTGGCAATCGTTGCCAAGCTGACTGCCTGGCTGACTGCCTGGCTGACTGCCTGGCTGGCTGGTTGGCTGACTGCCTGCTTCGGTTTTCGGATCTTGGTTTGGTGGATGCTTCATTCAGCTTGTCTTTCGGTTTCTGTTTCTGTTTCTGTTTCTGTATTTTTGCCTTTTTTTTTGTTGTTGTTTTTGTTTTTGTGTTTGTATGTCCGCTGCCTTAGCCAAATTTGCGACGAAACAGGAACCGTTAACTGCGGCAATTTGTGCTGCCAACGTCCCTCAGTTTGTTTCCCACGTTATAATTCGTTAGATTTTCAATGCCCTCACTTCAGTTATTTTTCATGCTCATTTTTTTTTTTTTTTTTTTTTTTGGCCTTGTCGACTTGATACAGTTTTGTTTTTTTAGGATTTCTAATGACACTCGCTTAAAATGGTAGTTAGCCATACTTGAGCACAAGTCAGGCATTAGAATTTCGTACTATGTTGCAGTCAAATTAGGAGAGCCAGAAATTTGTCTACAAGTGGCCAAAATAAGTAGCTGTCGTTGTGTCTTAACTGTGTGTTAATTTCTACACTTGGTAATTGAATAACAAGCAGCTTTAATAGCTCCTTTAGCCTTTCAATGAAGTTGGTTATTGTCTGCATAAATATCATTTAAATATTTACGATTTGTTAAAGCAGAAGAGTTTCGTCACAGCTTCAGTTGTCAATTATTTTCTTAAAAGGTGTCGGTTCTCATTAACGTAAATCTTTCTTCTTGCCAAGCTTTCAGCCAATGTCATTTGTTATTGTTTTCAGATTGGGCTGGGGGCTGGAGGCTGAGGCTTAAGCTGATGCTTGGGGCATCCCCTCTGGCTGAGTTAAGCTGTTGGGCTCGACACTTGGACTTGTTCCTCGATCCGTTGCGTGAGGCCTGAAACCTTTCTCTTTTCATTTCGGTTCGTCTCCTTTTTCTCTGTCTTCGCCATCGTTTTGCCTTCGTCTTGCACTTTTTTGTTCATTTGCTAAGTGCGCATCACGTGCAAGCAATTATTTTATCAATCATTTAGGCGCTCTTTGCTGTTATTGTTGTTGCTAGTTGCTGGTTGCAAGTTGTAAGTTGCTGTTGTTGTTGTTGCTCCTCGCCTGGCTGCCTTATGTCTATGGCTCTTTTCTATGGCTCTGTCCCGACTTCGGGGCTGGTGCTCAAACAGCGAAAACGCATTTAATGTCTGCTTAGTGTGATTACGACGCATTAATGCCCGTTCCCGTGCTGGCCAAGATATACCCCACCGCTCCCACACCCCCCCATTCCCAGCTGTTTGCAGCTCACCCCATGCCGCATGTTGCATCTCTGCCGTTGTATTTTGTTTTTACTGTTTTACAGTCACCGGCGGCGCGTCGCGACTCTCTGTAGTTGTTGCTGTTGTTGTAGTTGTTGTAGTTGTTGTAGTTGTTATATGTGTGTTAACTTTCAAATAAATTAAACATGAAGCTGGGATCATTTATTTCACTCGCTCCACCTAACTCGCTAGCTCGTTTGGGCCTGGCCTGACTTCGGCCAGGCCTGGCACCTGGTACCTGGTAGTATGTACTATTAAATAGACCCACTCCATTCCTCATCCACCACATGGCCATCCCAGGCCGAGCACCAAACTATTCGCAATGTTTCTTCATTTTCACATTAAATGTGCAATTCCCGACATTTGTTTGAATTAACACGCGGCAATTACCGCTCACCAGCTCACCAGCTCACCGGCTCACCATCTCACCAGCTCTCCAGCTCTCCAGACTTTAATTCATGGATAGTATCGCATATTAGAGACGCACGTTTCTGTTGGTGGTGTTGCTGTGGTGCCAAAGGACGCGGCTCTTCAGAGGTATTTGTGCAGGTTTAAGATGTCGGTTAGATGGCAACTAAATTTGATCTTTTTCGATTGTACTAAAACCACTATCTCAAAATTCACGAATTGCAGCTTTTCCGTATATATTTATAATACATCAACATATTATCTGTTAAGATAAATCTATTCGACCATTAACTTCAGCAACATTTACATTTTTATTTTATAATGAATATTTATTTATAAAAGGTCATTCGCAGCAAGGTTGGAAATTTCATTTACATTTATTTAAAGCATAGCATTTCTAAATAATATTTGCTGCTCCCTCCCGAAACTAACTCAGATTACGTATAAAAACAAAAAACATAAGAAACCGCAGCCAACTATTAAGTCGGACATTTTCAATTAAGTTGATTTCTTTATCAATCAATTTTCTATTATAGTTTATTATGGCCACCCATAAAATTAAGCTATTCATATTGTAATTTGTCTTATTGTAAAATTGAATGGCAAATTGATAGATTTTATCGAAATTTAATTATGATTCATGTGTATCGAATTAAATCCTTTAAGGCCCATTAAGTCTATCGATCGTTTGCAAATTGTCGCTTAGCAAATCACGTCGTAATCCTCGATAGAAACCAATTTCTCTAACCATCTAATCAATAACAAATACGATCAATTAATCACAACGCTAAGCACTAAACGCCTAACTGGCTAAAATAGCCAAGGAACGTGTATTCTACTTAGTACAACATACACACACACACACACACAGAGGCGGAGAGATGTTGCAACCACTTAAAGTGACCGTCGCATCGTTTATCTGTTGCAGACAAAAAGAAATGCATAAATTATTTCCGCGAGGCATTTTAAAACGCCTGTTGGGCAACTTTCCGCTACTCAGGCTGAATCTGAAGCTGAAGCTGATGCTGATGCTGATGCTGACTAACTGCTCGCCAGCCTCGGCTCCAACTGGCTGCTGCCTACTTACCGAGTGCTGACCATTTGGAAAGCCTTCTTCTGCTTCGTGTCCACGCTTTTGTCCATATTTGTACACAATTAGCAATGACACAAAAAAAAAAAAGAAAAAGAGAAACAAATACAAACCGAATAGCAACAGAAACAAACTTCACACACCATAAATCGATTATCATTGCGAAAAATACACGCACACACATTTAACACACGCACACACACTCGCACACACACTTGGGCATTAAATCAAATGGCACATTTTACGCCTCTTTGGTTGTGCATAAATTTATTTATCGACTTGTCCATCGGCTGTGCGGCTGTCTGTGTGTCGCCTTATCGCAGCCATCGCACCTATCGTCAATCGGCATTGCGTATACGCCATGTCCCTGCCTCCATCTCGTCCCGCCTACCACCCATCACCTATCGGCTATCGGCTATCGGCTGGCTTCTGTGCATGCATTAAATGTATAACAAAATTGTCATTAGCGTAAAGCATTTGTTAAGCGCTCCAGATTGCACAGATAAGCAGCAGCAGTTAAGGTGTCTGGCTACGATCTGGGTTGCCTGTGCCCGTAACTGGCCACTGGCAGATCCATCAACGCCGCCATTTGGCTTTTGCCAGTGCATCAATCGGTGGGCAACAGCGGCAGCAACACGCGCTGACAATCAGTGTGCGACAAGCAAACGAAACTGAACACGAAAAAAAAAAACCGAAGCAGAAACAGGTCCAGTTCCAGTTGCAGTTGCAAACACAGTCTTTGCAGTCTTTGCCTACCTCGCATTGCTTTTCACACCTTCACGCGGCTGCCGTTTGTGGCATCATTCTATTTGATATACCCTGTAGCCAATTATAAATCTTTGAAAGGGATATCCACATAATGTCGCTTATTTATGTGACGATCAACAGCACAGATTTATGCAGCCATAAAGTAGATATTATAAAGATATTTTGAGAGGCTGAGTTCTGGATACAGATGCATGCAGATATGAGTGCATCTTAAGCAGATCAAGTTTGTGTACTGCTGCAGATAACTCAGAAAGATAAGAAATCAACGAGAAGACTTTATTTGCGGCAATTTTTAAAATACTTGTTAAGAGCACCTTTTATTCCTTCTTTATGAATTTTAAAAGTTGGTAAGAGTTTAAACACAATTCATTCGTTTGGAGAGATTGGGTTTATGTATAAAGCTTGGAAGTGAATAAGGAATATCATAACTGATAGAGCCTGTAGCTAAATTACTATTTAGTTATTAAATATTAAAATAGTTTTTCTAAGCTAGCATAAAAATTGCAGAGCAATCATAATTTTGTTGCTATTAACTAGTAATTTTTATTAGAGCTGATTAGAGGGTAACACGCAATCGCCAACTATAACCAACATGCTGCATTTTTTTTGGCCAGTCCAAGAGCTGGTGTAAAATGGCTGGATGATTGGCATTGCGTCGGTATCTCATCCTCAGCCACATCGTCAGCGATAGCGTCTTGGCAGCTGTTGCTGCTTATTGACAATGCGTCTGGCGTTTTGCTAGCTTTGACTTTGGCTTTGGCTTTGGCTTTGGCGGTGGTCGTTTCAGTTGCTTTGATGGCACCACGAGACAAACACCACGCCGCCAAGCCACCATCGGGGCCAACTTGTGGCTAACTAAAAACAAGTTGCGTTGACATACCAATTAACTTGACAAATACATAATTGGTATCAAACAATTAAATGTTTTTTTCCTTCTCTCTCTTTTCATTTCTATTTTTTTTTTTCTCTCTGTACATGCCGGGAATGTGCCCTGGCCAACAGGCAGTTAACTAACGTGGCTAACAGAGCTGCCAGCCCATTTTGCTGTCAGCTTATGAGCGCAGAAATTCATTTAAATTTATCTAGTTGTCAGTTTTGCTAAGCTTTAAGATATTTGCACAATTTGCTCGTAAAAAACAAATCGAGCATTGAAAAAAAAATTGAAGCAAAAAAAAACGATGAAAAAAAGTAGAAAAATCCACATACAAATAGAAATACAAACAGAAATAAAACGGCAGCCGCTAACGAAGCGCCAACAACGTAGAAGTCCCAGTCGAGGAGGATGACGACGACGATGCTGTGGGCAGCGCCAGTTTGTGCCCCTTTTCTAAAGAAGGGTATGCCCGATTGCGCAGGCAGCTTGTTATTTGGGTTATTTGTGTATAGTCTTCAGCCATGCAAAAAACAATTCTATACTTTGTAGACATTAAATTAAGAAAATGTTAATTAAACTCAACTGATCTGTAAAAGTTGTATATATTTTATATCACTTATTTATCGTGAAACGCTTAATTTTATTGTAATCATTATTAGATTCGTTGAAAAGCGATTTAGTTTTATAGCAAAAACTTAGAAATGAATCGAAAAACGCTTTAATTGAGTTGATTACAAAATAAAGCATAAAAGAAAAACGTTTTGCATATGATCGAAGTGAGCTAGTTTGAACCAAGGCTCTCTTTTATTGACCAAAAAACAGTGCAATTGTAATATTGAGTAGAGTGTGTCAAATTCGTTGTATTAACTGAAAGAAACACCGCTGAAATGACTCTTGTTGTTGTTGTTGCTTGTTGACTGTTTGTTTGCCCGTTTGGCAGGTGCAGTTTGCAGTTTGCATTCGCCAGTGTTTGTAGCTGTTTCTAGCTGCTGCTGCTGCTGTTGTTGTTGTTGTTGTTGTTGCTCATTAGTTTTTTGCTGCCACAAAGTCTACGTCTGTTACCATTTTGGGCTGGCTGGGAATCAGGCGCTGGATTAGCCAGCCAGAGTTAGGAGTTAAGAGCTTGGAGTTGAAGTTGGAGCTGTGAGCTTGGAGCTTGGAGTTTGGCGTTCAGTTCGCCTCTTAAGATAGATAGCAAAGGCAAAAGGAAAATCGAAAATCGCTCCATTGCAAGTGTGGGAAAACTTTTATTTCAAGGTTCAAAAGACGCCCGCAGAGTGTGAAAAATGGTCAAAGAAATAAATAAAACACATATGTGGATTTGTGTGGTTGTAGGCAAGTGTGAACTTAGGTTAGCTGCCCCCACGGCGTATGCGCAATGCAATAAATTCAGATGTGCAAACGGCCAAAAGCGTTGTATCTCTCTGTGTGTGTGAGTGTGTGTTGGAGTGTATTGGTGTCGGTAAGCACTGGCGCATTGCTCATACGCCATGTTGTTTCATAATTATAACTTAAATACGACAGTTTTATATAAAAATCCACTAGTAAATCAATGTGCGCGCCTGCCTGGCAATTAACTGCCAAGAAACGTAACAGACATAACGACGAGTCGGTTTGGTGGTGCAGCAGCGGTGGTGCAGCGAAGCACGTCGCCAGCTACAGTCAGATAGACGGACAGACAGTCGGACAGACGGACAGACTGACAGAGCGACAGCTACTAGCTAGCCAGCTAGCCGGCTAGCTAACCAAGCGAACTGTCAATTATAACCAATCGCACACCAAGTGCACATTAAACCCTATCAACTGTTTCTTGTTATTTATTGTTTGGTTTTGCCAACAAGTCGCATTTGGTGCGAGATCCGCATTGCAGCCACCACACAGCACCACACACAACACCACCACTGCTGCCGTTGCTGCTGCTGTTGCTGCTGCTGCTGCTGGGCGCTGGCTTGTTGCAGTCTTTTTTGGCTTGATCGTCTTGGCCTCATCATAATTATCGCTGGCTGCTCGGGCGGCACGTTCAACGCAATCGCGCAGCAAGCAGCAAGCAGCGAACTGCGAGCAGCCAGCGGCGAAAAGCTTCCAGCCAAAGTCAAATGAGCAGTTTATGGCCAAGACGACCATTTTGAAGACGCGCCAAAGGAGCCAGCCACCGCACACATTAACTTGACTCTCTGGTTATATATATTGTGAGTGTGTGTGTGTTTTGGAGCCACCACTTGGGGCAACATTCACTTTTTTTATTGCACCACTTTGGCAATAGGCACAAGTGTGATTTCAAATCTCTGGGTCGCCTCTAAATTGGCAGAAATATGAAGTCAGCGTGTGCATTTCGGGTAAAAGCGGTGATTATATATATTTATGTGCATGTATGTGTGTCTCTGTGTGTGTGTGTGTGTGTGTGTGTGTGTGTGTGTGTGCCGCGTACGGAGAATGGACATTTTTGTGTGTTTCTTTTTGTTGTTTTTGTTTTTTGGACACCAAAATATATGACAGTCAGCCGCCTGCTGATGCTGGCCACATAATGCGCATTAGCATATTGCCTAGTGTGGAATCACTCGGCTTTCTGCGCACTTATGGCCAAATGAATGGCTCCCTTCTAAGCGCTACAATTGCAAATGGGCCAGCAACAACAAAAATGGCAGCAAACGACGAAAAAACAAAATGCAAACGGCACTGTGGGCTGACGTTGATGGCCAGTTCAATTAAATGCCATCAATTTTAATAACACGAAAGCCTCTGCAGGGGGATAGGGACGGAGAGGGAGAGAGCGAGTGAGGTGAGGGGAGGGGGAGAGAGACTGGACTGTTTTTTGCTACCTTGGGCGCTATTCAGCCAAATGCTAGCATGGAAATTACAAATGCATCAGTCCAGCAAAAACAGCCACAACAACAACAGCAACAACAGCAACAGCAACAACAGCAATAACAACAAAGTTCCTGGTCTGAGGCGCATGTGTAGACAGTCTCTGGCTCTAACGCACTTGAAGCACTTGAGGCTAAAACAACCGAGCAGCCAGTTGACGGTCAGTTTTCGACTGCAACTGCGACTGCGTCAGAGCGACGGGAGTCGCTGTGGCCCTCGGTCATTTTTGTTACAGGGGGCCTCAGACAAAGCACTTAAGCATGGGTCACTCGTACAGCAACATCAACAACACCAAACAACAACAACCACTACAATTTCAACACTAACGGCGACAGGCAGCTAAAACGAGAAGAGCTTGAAAACAAGTGAAAATTGAAAGCAGTAGCCGCAAGAAAGCCAGAAAATAACAATCAAATAAAATATCACAGCCACAAAATGTGTTCAAATATTTCAGATAAACACAACATTGTTGTAATTAGTCAATTTTTAATATATTTATGGATATTTTTTCATGCTGATTTGATAAACAATAAAATCATGGTCACAAAATATTGAATGGTAATTCAAAGAATTTTGTCCACTCACCTTCGCCATCTCAAATTCTGAGTCATCGCACGAGAATATCCCTGCAAAAGTATAAAGAAAAGAGAATATTTAATTTAATGTCCAACGAACAACACCAACATAAAGCGAAATCAAAACCTGATCAAGCAATTAGGCAAATTTCTATTTATATTCAAATGGTGAGGGCAGGAATATAAAGTTATAACCATGTAAATGGGCCATAAATTTGTACATATCATCGTTTAAATAATCGCCGAATCCGAAACATTTTGTATAATATCATAATTTTCAGTCCATTTTCGACATTCATTAATATGTACAGGCCAAGGCTAAAAGCTCGGAATGTTCGTCATTCATTTGAAATTGGCCAATAATCGAAAGAAATTGCAAATGTAGAAGCAGACGCGGCAAAACAGGTGTTAAAAAAAAAAAAAATGACAATGGAAAGCCAATAAATGAGTACAATAAAGAACTAAAATTCAAGAAACATTTTAATATGAAATAATTTAGCAATTTATAAAAAAGACTTTTTGAATAATGCTCTTGTATTTGATTACACAAGCTGGAAACTGAATAAATCAGCATGCTAAGCAGAGCCGTTGAGCACTTCATAAAAGGCAATGTAAGAAATGAGAACGATTCTATTATGAATTTAATCAATGATTCTATTTGAAAAATCTAACCGTAACTCAAGCTGCCTGCTCAATATTCATTATTCAATCGGAACTAGAAATATATGTGCAGCATACAATTCCACTTCACTCTCAAATACATTTTGTGGCAAACCAGTCAAGTCAAGTCAAGTCAAGTGCTTCTCGTGCCGCCAAGCGAAACTTTCATATGAACCCTTAAAAAAGAAGCGGTCTCCAAAGGAATGACACACAGAGAGAGATCAAGGCAGAGAATGAGGGGAGAGTTCGTCGAGGGCAGGGGGAAAATTGGCAGCCGTCAGGCTGGCATCGTGTCAGGCAGTGGTTGCTTGTTTGAAGCAGCTGCTGTTGCTGTTGCTGCTGCTGCTGCTGCTGCTGTTGGCAATTGATGTCGCGGGCGCCAAAATCGACACACTTGTCCCTGTAGGGGGAAGGGGAGTTGTGGGGGCTGGCAACGGGGAATACACTGTGGCAAGTCTGCCTTTCTGCGGCTGGCTAGCAATCGGCGCCGCTCAAGTACAGGTTAAATGGATCACGACTGCACGGATTTGATGTCCGTCTGTCGCCGCCATCAGCGTGTCCGCCTGTCTGAATACCCCATAAAATACGCGACATGCAAACGTTTTTGATGCAGTTCGGCCCCGGCAAAAATTAGGAAATTGTCTACAACTGTTAACTGACAAGGCAAAGTGTTCCAGACAGTTACAGTTGCGAGTTGCAAGTTGCGAGCTGCGAGTTGCCAGTTGCCAGTTGCTAGCAGCGAGTTGCAAGTTACGATTTGAAGTTTGACTCTTTGCTTTTAAGCTGATTTTTATGCCAATAGTCTGGGTTTAGATTTAACGAGTCTCATTAAGCTTAAAACTCAACAGTTTGGCCATTTTGTTAAACTGACTTTCAATTGCCTCTTTCAATTGCAGCGAGTACCTCGCACGCCACCAACAACAATAGTAGCAGCAGCAGCAGCAGCAACAGTAAAACTGCAACCAAAGCAGCCGCCAGCAGCAAGGCTTACAGCAGCATCGGCAGCACCAACAACTATAGTAATGGAAAGCAGGCGAGTTGCTCATCCTCAGCCGCTGGCTATGCAAATGCATCCACGATGGGCGCCTTTGGGCGTCAACACCAGCAGCAACAGCAGCAGCAGCAGCAGCAACAACAGCAGCAGCAGCAACAACTTTACGCTTCTGGGGTTTCCAAGTTGCCATTCTCGCCATTCTTTGCCGCATCGCCGTTCTTCTTTACGTATCGGCGCATCAGCAAACAGGAGGACAACAACAACAGTTGCAGCTACAACAACGGCACCAGCAGCACCAGCAACACCAACAGCGCCAGCAACAGCGCCATCAGCAGCAGCAGCAGCGCTGCTCTGATGAAGGACTACGATCGCAAATTTAGTTTGCTGAGTCTCTTCAAGAATCCCTACAAGTTCACCGATGCTCAGTCGTCACGCAAATGCTCCACGACAAGTGGCAGCAGCAGCAGCGGTAGCAAAGCGGCAACTATTGCTGCAAACACTGGCGCTGTCTGCTCGCCGAGCTGGAAGAGCTATGCGGGCGCGGGCTCACCGCATGCTGCACTTAATCCCGCCTTTGGGGGCATGGCACTGGGTGGCGGGGGCAGCGGCGGCGGCGGCAGTGGGGCGCGCAAGGACAGCAGCAGTTTTAGCGGCATCAATATCGGTGGCAGTGGTGCGGGCAGCGGTGCAGCGTTCAGTCGCGATGCTGCATCCAATGGCGGCGGCTACAATGATCTCTCCAAGAACCGCAAGGTACACAAGTGCGACACCGAAGGCTGCGACAAGGTCTACACCAAAAGTTCGCATCTCAAGGCGCACAAGCGCACGCACACAGGTGAGTCGGCTGGGGAGAGGTGTGTGTGAATAAGAGTGTTGCACATTCAATTTAATTTTTATTCGTGTCAATGTTTAATTTTTTCACCATGATTGCTCCACTTTAATTTCATCAATTCATTTTTTTCTTTGCCATTTTTTTTCACAGTTTTACTTTCGGTTTTAGTTT
Organism: Drosophila picticornis; assembly: GCA_035043845.1. Classification (NCBI taxonomy): domain Eukaryota; kingdom Metazoa; phylum Arthropoda; class Insecta; order Diptera; family Drosophilidae; genus Drosophila; species Drosophila picticornis. Next base: position 5,545,187 of record JAWNMR010000493.1, on the reverse strand, counting down.
TGCAATTTCAATGTTTTAGTTGTAGTTTTACTGCTCCATTTTCTTTCCTCAACATTGTTGAATCACATAATTTTTGCTATTTTGCAGGTGAGAAGCCATATGTGTGCACCTGGGAGGGCTGCATCTGGCGCTTCGCCCGCTCCGACGAGCTGACCCGCCACTACAGGAAACACACGGGTGTCAAGCCCTTCCGCTGCCAGCTGTGCACTCGGAGTTTCAGTCGATCCGATCATCTGTCGCTGCACATGCGACGCCACTGAGCCACAGAGCCACTGAGCCACTGAGCCACCGGCCATATGGAAATATGCTTACATACATATATACTCAGTATAGCCACGCGACGCCCATGCCCATGACCACGCCCACTTCAACATCACACACATATTTAGGAAAGATGCCCCCAAATGAGGCCATTTCTTGTTTTGTGACAATTTTTCTCCTTATTATTTATAAAACTTCTGTTTCATGCATCATTTCGTTCAGTTTTTATGTCGTAACGCTTAAGTAGCTCAATTTAGTTGGATAAGCGGGCTCAAAGCCCAGACTAGCAAATAAGACTGTAGTTTGTAATCGAAACGAAAAGAATTTGTAAAATTTTTTATACCATCTAAGCAGACGTTGCCTTCAAGAAGCCAAGTTAACAAAAGTATGTTCACAAATTTACTACTACACTACCTAAAAACAAAACCATAACCACAAAAATACAAACAGATATTGATAAATGGATATATATAAATATATTAAATTTGATATTGATATTGATACTGATATTGATATTGATTAGTTTGCCTGTATAAGTATATATATTTGTATTCGGTGCTAGCAACTTGTGTGTACATATACTAAACGCGATACGTTTTACATATCCATTATACATTAGCCAGTAATTTAAGGTTTAACTAATTTTAGCGCAAATTTTTATATATCGGATGTTAAGTAGAAAATTTTATACACAAAATGGTAGTGCAAAGAGCAAAGCAGACAAATTAAAAAGAGAACAGACACAAGAGGCAGCTGAAGCCAAGCAATATTTATAAACGACAATAATACAATAATATGCTTATTAAACTCTCATATTACTTACTTATATATTTTTATAAAAAAAAACACTTGTACCATACGGATATGGATATGGCAGTTGTGCTGCAGTCGCTTTCAAACAGCTCATCTATTAATCATACCACACACACAGCAAATGTGTTTCAATTTACATATCTAAATTCAAGTTTTTATGGCGCTTATCTGCCTAATGAAAGCAAATCCAATAATGAATGTTTCCATGCAAGATTCTTAGTGTATTTTATTATGCCGACATATAAACTAGCTAAGTGTTTCTAGTGATTTTCTTTTGATTAATTTTTATTTTCTTTTTTCTTGTTAACAGCATTTTAATTTCTTTGCGAAGCTTTTCAAATATTTCGCATTTTTCAAAAGTATTTTGATTTTCCAAATTGAATTAAATTTGCCAGTTTCTATAGTTAGTTTGACATTAAGAAAATTATAGGCTTTCTGTTGAACTTGCTTAGTTTTTCCACTTTTTAAAGCGCACAGATTAATGTCGATAAATCCATAGGACGAAACGACTGCAACAGCAAGCCGAAGAGCCTGCAACTGCCACATACTAGATTTAAACGAACCACACAGCAAAATCAAACTCAAAAGCATAACAAACACAAACCCACAAAAAAAAAAAAAAAACAGAACAAAAAACGAAAAAAAAAAAACTGATAAAAGAGAACAAAGTGTATTATTTTTGTACGCCAATACCTTATACATGCCCACAATACAATAATTTTTTTTGCTGAAAATAAAAATAAAAAAAACCTTTTTGTACCATAAACACACAAACTCACATGCTGAGAGGCTAACAAACATATTTATCTGAAGCTGGTAGCTGGTAGCTGATAGCTTGTAACAATAACAACGGCAGCAAGAAACGGTCAGCTCATTAAGCCAGACAACAGGCTGGGTTCCCAAATCCGCTGTGGATTTTTCATTTAAATGAAAAATCAATTGAGCGCACAATGGCCAGCTACCAAGTGGCTCGGTGTCCGTGTCCCTGTCCCTGTCGACGCTACTACTACTACCAGCGACTAACCACACTAAACCACTAACCACAGAGTCCAGAGCTTAGTCCAAAGATGTGTGGCAAGTTGTCAATAGTCGAAGCCACAACGCAGCCTTTGTTGTGTGTTGCTGAGTTGCTGTGTTGCTGTGTGTGCTCGCCTCTGACCAGACTCTATTCATCCACAGTCACTGCCACAGCCACAGCTATAGCCACAGCCACCGTCTCGAGTCCAAGCCCCGGTCCGGTCTGGTCTGGTCCGGTCCGGCCCCATTGGATTGGGGTCCAGAGCAGTGTGGCACGCACCCGCCAATTGTCCAGGGGAGTATTGTCGTCGTTTGTCGTCGGCTGTGCGCGCGTTGTTTGCAATAATAAAGATGACAAATTTCTCGTCATTTGTAATTTCAATGCGAAGCCTTGGATTGGCTTCTCTTTTTCATTTTCCATTTTTTTTTTCTTTTTATATGTTGTTTTTTATTTCGTCGCTTTTTTTGCTAATACGCGCAACTGGTTAGAGCAGCCAGCTGTTCGGCCTCTCTCTTTCGCTTGCTGCGATGACACCTGCAGCGGAAATCAGTGCATGAATAACGTTTTGGTCATTAAGCTGAAATTGTGAAATATTACGTATACGCAGCCGGCAATTTATTGGTAAATTAATAATAATATACACAGTCGACAGACAGTAGCTGAGCTGATCTGCTGCTGTTGCTGCCGTTGTAGATGGGGCCACATTTAGCATAAAGGTTAGACATATATAACATACCGGTTTTTTGGGTTAATTAATATACTACTCCCATGTCTATGGCTGTATGTATGTCTAAAGCATACACACACACATACACACACACACACACGCACACACGCACACACATACATCTATGCTATGCCTTTCGGCCAGGTCATCTTTTGGGCTGTGAGGCTGACGCCAGGTTTAATGACCCGCAGCATGCAAATGAGTAAAAGTAAACAATCGAACCATCAAAAACGACACTGAGTGCAATAATTCTGTAGACGAGTGCGCCCCATTATTATTTCAGCAGCAATAAAATAATAAAACATAAATTTTCATGCCGAAGCAAGCTGTTACATCAAGGTAAGCAATTATTATGAAATAGTTTGGTTTCTTAAAAATGTTTAAGTAAAATAATCAAATATTCAATAAAGTTGCTTTCATTTTAGTAATGTAAATATTAAATGCTTAAGGAATCAAGGAACATTAAATGAGACTTAATATGGCCAATCTTTGATTATTACCATTAAGTTATTACCTGGAAACACAATTTAAACATTCTAACGCCATTAAATATTTAAATTTATTTAGGTATTCATTGAGTTTTAATGCAGTCGTATATTGTTCAAAATTATGATTGTTTTATTACAGAATTTTCCTTCAGTTAGACTTGTACAATAACCTAAATCATTCGTCTTATTACCACTAATTAAGATGTAAATTGCAGGCTTAAGCACCATAAAAATGATAGCACAAAAGTTGCGCAATATCTATAAAAAAAATTTGCTTTTATGTGGCAATTAATGAACGTGAGATGGAAATTAAAAATAAAAAGCAAAAACATTCAAAAATACTATTTGATCTAAACCAAATTATTTTTGGAGCCGTGTAGCATGCCTCCAATGTGTAGCCTTGACATGCATTGAATACACACACATACACACACACACACAAACACAAACACAAACACGGAGTGCTCATTAAAAGCCAATAAAGCAGCAGCAGCAGCAGCAGCAGCCGCTGCAGCAATGCATCAGCCAACGTGTCCATCAAATGTTGCCTGCCACTTGGATCGCGGATCTTGGATCTCAGCAGCAACAATTCGAATTCGGGATCGATGCTGTCCATCAGCCAAAAAAAAATAAAAAAAAAACAAAATACAAAATAAAAAATAAAAAGCGCTCCAATAAGCAAATCGCACGCGGCAGGTGGGCAGCAAGGAGAGGCAGGCAGCGACTGGCAGGAGAACAGCCTGTTGCCAGCTAGGCCAGCTAGGCCAGCAGCCAGTTGGCCATTTTTAATTTATTGTTATGCCTTTTTGCTGCCGCTGCCGCTGCTGCTGCTGGTCGGCAGGTCATGTGCAATTTATGAAACTGTGCTGCTTTAGCGGCCTGATTTTTGAGACACATTTGGACGACTGTCGCAACGGCGGCAATATCAACTGTGTGTGTGTCTCTCTCTCTCTCTCTCTTCTCTCTGTCTCTCTCACTCTATCAGTCTGTCTCTCGCTTCCTCTCCGCATCGGCCTTTTTGTTGTTGGTTTGCTGCTTCTGTCCGTTTGATTTGTGATCGATTGTGTGTCGTTACTTTGCGACATGGGGCATGAAATCTTTGACACCTAACGGTAACTGTTGGACCAGGCCAGGCCAGGCCAGGCCGAGTCACACACAAGCACACACACACACACACACACACACACACACACACTAGCGCCCCCGTCGCCAGCTAAGCCTTTTAGCTGTGTTAGCTGTGCTAGCTTCTGCATTAAATTGGAACAGTCGCCTTTGTCACTGAGCAACCACCACCAGCACCACCACCACCACCACTACCACTAAAGACAGAGACAGAGTTTGTCAGCGCGTTGCCAAAGTGTTGGCAGTTTTGCCATTTATTTTACAGGTGAGTGAGCATAATGGACAGTTGCAGTTGCAACGATGTGGGCCTTTGGCAACATGCTGTGCGCATTGGCTCAATTAAAAGCAAGGAAAAATGAAAAAAGAAGTTGGCCTGGGCCACGTTAGGCTGCCTCATTTGACAATTGCCAATTGCCTAATAGAGGCAAAATGGCCAATAGTCAACGAGGCCGGCAATCTACTATCTATCCATGTGTTAGTTGCTTGTAGTCGTCATCGTCATCGTTTTGTTTTTTGTTATTGTTTTTGTTATTGTTTTTGGTCTTCTATCCAGCTGACCGCCGCCGCCGCCGTTTTCTTTTCTTATAATTTTGTTTAGCGCAAAAATGCTTAAATTAAAATTCCCATCACACCACAAAAACCCATAAATCATCTTTTATCTAAGCGAGTCTATCGGCGCATGCGCGCGCGCCAACATTCAACTTGGAGCGAGGAAAAAGTCTTCTCATAAATATACATATAGATATATATATATATACACACATACATATATACATATATAGATAGATATATGTGTGGGGAAAATGATGCTGTCTGCTTTGCCAGGAGGAGGGGTTGGCACTGGGAACCTGGGGACGACTGAACCTGCTTCGTTGCCTTAATGAGAATTTAATATTTTTCAATAAAAATTTGTAAAAGGCGCGTTTTGCCTGTTTGTTGCCGCTGCTCACCGCTAGGCGGCGTCCATTTCCCTGCCTCCACAAATGCAGACGCTTAAGCCAAGTTTGTGCGTGTGTCTGTCTCTGTGTGTGTGTCTGTGTGTGTGCTTTGTGGCTATTAACGCACTTATGTTTGGGGCCAGAGTTAAAGCTAGGCGACCGTTTGGGTCGTGGTCGTGGTCAGGTCTCTTGATTTGGTCTGTTGCCAGTGGCGGCATCAAAAAGGATTAATTGATATTGGTCAAAGTGGTATTTGAGCTTTACAGTAGATGTGAAAGCCGAAGCCGATTTACTGCACATAACCATGAATATTAAAAGCGATACACGCAACGCATCCTTGGTGTCAATTAAGATAAATTTATTCACAGACATTTGCAATTTGTATTCGAATCCAATTCAATTCTATTATGTGGCATTTAATAGTTATGTGGTCTTTTACTTAGCGCAGCCAAGTCTGCTGTTCAAAACTACTTTCGTTTAAATCATCTTTTTATAGAAATTATAATTTCTATGATTTTTTATGATGAATGTAGAACTTTCTTCTAGCAAATTATAATTAAATTTTAATGGGATAAAGACCACAAAAGATCAGCTCTTAGAATCCAACAGATATCACTTTCTTCATATATGTTTCTTTCTCCCACTCTTTCTATATCTTTCTCTATCTGTATCATAAAAGTTCATGTTGGCATGTGAGCTACAACTGCCTATCAATTAAAGATCCATTGGTGGCCCCCTTCAATAATTGTTCATTATCTGACAATGTCACTGTGTCCACTCGAGACTTGGCTTGTTTGTGTTTTTATAGTTGCTGTTGTTGTTGTTGTTGTTATCGCTGTAGCTTGTTGCCTTTGGTTGCGTTTTGCTGTTAACTGTTTGTGGCTAGCTGGCCCTGCCCCTGACAAAACAAAAGCCAACGCTTGCATACAAAATTGGCAGAAGTTCAAGCAGCAAAACGAAAAAAAACCAAAAATAGAAATACAAAATGAAAAGAGGAGCACGTCAGGAAAAAACCGGGAGTTCAGAGACTTGGACATGCGTTTTGGAGCGTTTGGAGCCAAGTGTCGCCAAGCGTTGAGTTCCTTGTCGCTGCTTGCAGTTGTGGCAAGTTCTTTGGGCTCGTCTGCGTTTTGCCTCGTCGTCGCTGGCGGCGCGTGCAGACGGCTGAGCCTGTTTTAATATGCCAACAATGACAATCAAATGTCACCTCTGGTGCGCCATGTCTAGACGCAGCCCGACAACAACAGCAACAACAACAGCTGAAACAGTTGCAGCTAAAAGAAATTGCATGCAAGTGCTGATTGCAACAACAACAACAACAACAACAACAGCAACATGAGGCAGCAAAGAGCAAACTGCAAACAGCAAACAGCAAACATATAAATATGTCATTTGGCTCATTATAAAGATAGCAAACAGCGCTGACCAGAACTGGGAGATTGCTGCTGCTGCTGCGCCCCCAGAGCGGCAGCAACTGTTGCTGTTGCTGTTGTAGTTGCAGTTGCAGTTGCAGCAGCGACGGCGTCACATTTAAACGTTTAATGATAATTTATGAATGTTGTTGTTTTTTATTGCAACAACAATGCCGTAAACCAATAAATCTTAAGGATCACATAAATCTTGACGGTAACTGCGCTGCTGACGTCGCCGTTGCCGTTGCTGTTGCCGTTGCCGCTGTTGCCATCGCCAACGCAGCCTTTTAGCCAAAGCTAAAAGTTGCAAGCTGCAGCCAAACAAACGTGGCAAACAATAATTCGGCATTTGGGTTCTGTTTTGGCTCTCAACTCTTCTGGGGCATGCACTTGATCAAACGGCGGGAGTTGCACTATTGACAGCAGCGCTTTGGAAACCTTGATGCTGGACTGATGGCTGCTCTGCTCTGTGACTGTGACTCCTGCGGTGTCTGCCACATTGGTGAATGTGTTAATAGGACAGCCTATTGGCCATTTAAGCATGCGTTTTAGAAAGGCTTGCGTAGGCTAATTTTTTGTTTGTTTGTTGTTGTTGTTGCTGTTGTTGCTGTTGCTGTGCGTCTTTTCTGTTGCTGCTGCTGTTGCTGCTGCTGCTGCTGTTGTTGCTAATTTAATTTTTGCTTTTCATGGTTCGTTAACATATTTTGCTTATAAGGATTTCCCGCTGCTGAGCAAAAAGAAATCACTAGCTGATCAGTGGAAACATGCCGCCAGGTAGCAAGCAGGCACACAGGTTGCACGGCGGCTTCATTGTTGCAGGTGCATGTTGCCGCAACAATGCCATAAATTGTGACATTGGCTGACTTTTTTTTTCGCTTTTTACTCTCCCCCTCTGCAACTGTTGCTGCTGCTGTAACTGCTGCTGCTGCTGCTGCTGCCTTGGCTAATTCTTTTTTGTAGTGCAGCAACAAACCACAACAACAGCAAAAAAGAGACCAGGGGATAAAAACTTAGAACGAGTTTTGGCATTTACGACTCACTCACTGTGCGGGTTCTGTGCTCTCTGCTGCTGATCTCTTGATGCAGTGCAGCCAGCAGCCAGCAGCAAGCAGCTTAGAGCCAAGACCTCAGAGTCAACGGTAGCTTTTTCTATATATATATAAATATATATATATATATATATATATATATATATTTTGTTTAAGTTGCCGCATTATGTTGCTGCTTAATTGGTTATAAATTAATTAAACGTCGATTAATAATCCGGCTTCTTGTCAGTTAAACGCCGCCGACGCCGTTTGCTGCCAGTGGGAACAAGAACAGCAGCAGCAACAACAACAGCAACAATAGCTAGCCAAAGCAACTGGCCAAGAAGCTGTCTGTCTTTCTGTCTATCTGGCTGGCTGCTTGGCTTGCTGGCTGGTTGGTCCAGGGCTTCACTTTCCGAGCCACGTGATGAGTTGGCAATAATGAACTTGTTGTTGTCGCTGTTGTTGCTGCTGCTTGTTGCTGCTGCTGCTGCTGCTGTTGCTGTTGGCTCGAACTTTTCCCTACAAGCTGGAGAAACAACAACAACACATTAATGGGCCAGGCCAGATGAGGGCAGGCCAGCAAGAAGTCTGTGTAAAGTCGATGCTAGGCATTCATGGGTCTGACTTTTGCCATATCAATAACCATTTGGGCGTTTGGCCTTGTCAGCTGCTTGTCAACGTAATTGTTGTTCTTGTGCCTTGTGAACAATAAGTTGATAATGGCAAATCTTAACTTTTAAAATGAATAGATTTCAAATTAAAATAAGACAGGCCACAACTAAATATTAAGATAGATGGCATCCAGACAGATCATCAACACAATATGAATAGTAATAGTTATCCGATATAGTTGATTTGTTGTCCAACTTGTTGACCACAAATGTTGTGCAGACAAAGTCTAATCCCTTAATCGATTCGTTCTATGTTATATAATAATATAGTAGTTGTAATAAAACTCTTAATAAACATTTCATATGTCAAAGCAAATCAACCGTAAAATTGATTAATGAACTTTTGTCACGACTTACGGGAGACTAAAGTAATGAAAACTAAACAACAGGGAATCCCTGGAAAACTGCAACTCTCTCAGAAGCCAGTTTTTAAACAAATGCAGCTGGAACACAAAAGTACCAAGAAATTGAGAGCTTCACGAAAAATAAAGATTAGCGATCAAGTGGAGACATGCAAACTGCAAACTGCGGCTGAATTGCTCTCCAAGCTGGAGCACAGTAAGACAAGTGCAGAAACTCAGCTGGCCGCAAGAGGTCAACTGTTGGCCAAGTGCAAAGAACAGCAAATTAAGGCCGATGTATGTAGCCCCATCAGTGGTGCACAACTTCATATGATAAGGCTGCCTGGCACTCGACCCTTTCATGGGGCGTGCATCCATAGCCAACCAACTGAAGGACCCGTCTGGATGGCCGCCTTCAAGCGCAACTGGAGAGAGTGTAAGTTTGGGTTCAGTGCAGAGAGTTCTGCATCTCATGACGAACAATCAGCTGCATGAGCTTCTCATCCGTTTGGTGGTTATTCACTTAGTGACCAGCTTCATACGATATGACAACTTTGACTCTGACAACCACATACGAACTACTCTCACTGGGAGAGATTTGAGGCAATGTTCCCTAGTCAATTCTCAACCTGTGATTCTGGCAACGAGGAAGACTAGCAATAGAGTTCAATTGCTCACATCTATAGCTATATTAATATCATTCACAATTATTATTATGAGAGAATATTAATGCCTTTATTTTGTAGCTTAGATAGCTATGGCATTAATATACCAATTTTGTGTTTATTGTATTGATGTCGCAGGTGCAGGATATATTTTAATCGAGCACACTCGACTACAACTTGCTTATTCATCATTCAAGTTATTCAATTATGGGCGTCATATAAACTCACATATAGAAATGAGCTTAAACTAAAATTGGAAAACTGATAAAACTTTGTTCAGCAGAAGAAAAAAAACAATAAAAAAAATGAATGCATAATCAATTAAGGTTTCTCCGGCTTCTAATCGGATCGACATTTCAAGTTCTTTTTATGTACATGTATAAATATATATATCTTTTGCATCATTTTCAGTAATGTATTCAGTTTAATTTTATATTTCAGGTGAAACACAATTTGAGTATTTCATGAAAAATCATTATGATGGGCAAAAAATTGTATAGGCTGTAATTAATAAATGACTTGAGCTGAGATTGTCTTAAAACTGGCCACTACTGGCTTTCTAAGAACTACTCAATTTAAACTCTTAACATGAATTTCGAATGCAAAAGATGTTTTCAAATTTAAACACAGTATTGATATGATGAAAAACCATTTACGGAAACATATTGCTTTTGGATATCGAATCAGTTTTTGACAATGTTATGGCTGTTGTGGACTTTTTAAGGGTAGGTTTCTAACATCAGTTTCTACTTCAGATTGCATTTTTAAATTTAACTGTCATACAAATTTAGAGGTAAAACCATTTGCAAAACGATATTTCCATTCAAAATTGATTCAGTTTTGATCAAGTTATGACAGAGAATAGTTTTAATGCGTGTCAAAAGTCTATTTTCGTTTTTTTTTTTTTTAAGTAGTTTTGAACATAATTAAAATGGACTTTTAATAGTGGTAACAAGCCATGGTAAAAGTGCTTGATAATTGTTAAGATGATACGCATATTAGTTGAGGAAGTAGCCGGCAGTCAAGAATCGACTTTTGAGTTCTTTGCTGTCTGCCACATTCTCAAATTGTGGAACAGCTGATTTTGTGGTTGGTTGCTGCTGCTGCTGCTGGGGCGAGTGCTCTTTAATCTGACAGTTATTTGATTTGATTGTTGCTATTGTGTGTGAGTGAGATAGCCACACTGAGAGAGAGAAAGGGAGGGATACAGAGTGAGAGAGAGCGAGAGAGAGAGAGAGAGAGGGGAATGCAGCTAGCTGTGGTTGATTTCAACACTTTGAGCCGCATTTCCACTCGAGGCGACAACCAAGTGATGCCTTTTGTTGATCGAGTGCTTGCTACGCACTCCACGCACTTCACCAAACAACACACACACACACAGAGTAACAACAACAACAACAATGGCAACAACAATGGCAACAACAATAAACTGCTACATATTCCACGCTACTTTAGAGCGCACGAATCGAATGAAATACGAAAAATACGAGTGCTCATAATAAATGTATTTCTTTTTTTTTTTAATATTTATATATATATTTTGGTTTTTGGGCAGTGGCGATTAAATCACGGCCCGGCCCCGGATCCAAACAAGGCCAAAACACAAGCAGAAGAGACGAACGGCAACAGCTGCTGTTGGCCCGATTCGCTGTGTAGGCAGCCGCCTCGGACTTTTTGGTTGTGGCTCCGACTGTGGCTGTGGTGGTGGTGCTTGGAGTAGGTTAGAGTGGAGTAGAGTCGAGTGGAGCGTTCAAGTGACTGTTAACCCATAGACGGGTCGCATAATGAACCTAGAAATCGCGAGGCGGCGCGCACTTTCTCACGTTTGCCAGCGCCAGCGCCTGCGCCTGCGTCTAGGCAACATGGCCAAGACAAGTGCCAAAACGCCAGAACTACACTCGCAAAAAACAAAACAATCCTCTTTAACAATACAATTATGCAGTTAACTAGAGCTCTGCGATTAACCAACTGTAAGTAAAATCTTGAGCCAACTTTAGTTTTTTTCTCAGTATTCCCTCAGAATATCTTAGGCACACTGAAGAAAAGATACAACTGCAAGCCTCAATCTACCTTAAAATAAACATAAAAATATATAAGTTATCTAAGTCGACCGATGTTAAATAAATTTTTGTTAATACACACATTGAGAAAGTCTGGTTTGGATAACTTGGTAACAGAGGAACAGATGCGCATGGCTATAATGCTAAGCAATGATATATATGACGTTGAAGACTTTTTCTTCAATCAAGACTAATTTTTAATAACCCCTGCCAGGGTTTAAAAGCGAAATAAACAGCTAGAAATTATATAATGAAATAATTAGATGCTGCAAAGTGAAGCTAGCCGCATCTGGCTCTATCTTAGAACTGAGTCATGTTTTTGCAAAGTGTACCACAATGCAGGCTCTTTAACACACATCAACACACACACACACAACATACACACACAACATACACGCACACATAGGTAAATTAAAGTAAAGGCTGTAAAACGTCAAAATATACGAGCGCACAGCGATTTAAACTGTCAACGCGGCCGTAAACATTGCCAGCGAGCGAATCTGACTCCGACTTGGACTCCGACTTGGAGTCGGAGAGACCAAAACTGGAACTCGCAACTTGACCAAAGTGCCTGACTGCCAGTTAGCCAGTTAGCCAGTTTAGCTTAGTGGCTCACTAGCTTGCCTGCCTGCTACTTGCCACACAAAATTTGCTTATGAGCAGCGCAAACTGCTTGCTGCTGCTGCTGCTGCTGCTGCTGCTGCTGCAGCTGCCGTTGCTGCTAATGCGGCTCGTAAATCCTGGCCAAGCTAACCAACTTGGCCAGCTAACCGCTTGGGGTGATTCGTGTCTGCATTTTTTGTGGTTTCTGTTTTTTTGTTTTCTGAGTGTGTTTTCTTTTCTTGCTCAGCCTTTTTGCCGCACGGCGCCTGATGAATGTTGTGATGTGGAACAGTTGCTGTTTGTTAGATTTACGCGCCACAATTAACGTTCTAATCATCGCAATTTGTAAGCCACACTCCTGATTATCAGCATACAAGTCTATTTAAATGCAAATCCACCTGCGCTTTTTGAGCTCAATGAATTTTAAGCCACTTCAATTGGCAATACAAGTTTGTAATTTATTTATTTTATAAATTATAAAATTGTACTTTTAAATAAAGAATATTTTAGATTAAGCTTACTTTCGTTTACTTCTGGTATTTTCAGCTATATAATTTATAGATTTAGTTAACTTACATCATTAATAACAATTTAATTAACATTTTTACTTCAAATATTAACGAAATGTTCGACAGATATAAATTTGTCATCCTATTTTCATAATTAAATAAGCTACAAATAGTCAAGAATCCAGAGTCTATATATCATATACCATTTTCAATTAAGCCTCTTCAAGTATTATCCAGTTTATCTCTTTATGTCGATTATCTTAATAGATTTCACTCATTTAAGCCCCAAAATGAAAACACAAGAATATTATTTAGTCAAGCTCCAAACCACATAACCTGCAATCACGCACTAAACTCAGTTATAAAAGCTTAGCGTGGACCGCAACCTGTTCGCAGTGCTGCCATAAAAAGCTCATTTAATAGTTATTCAACTGTTTTGCAGTCTTTTAAGCGCACTCATTGCATCTCTTCCCCTTGTCAATCGCATTCTCATTGCCTTTGCCCGAAACTCACACACAAAAGTTGGTGTGGTCATTAATTTTTAAACTTTTTTTGCCCGACGCATTGTTGCTTAACTAATAAAACTAAACTAAGCGTAAATACTTGCAAGAAAATGCGGCGCTACGAATTTCTTTATTGTCATCGTTGGGGACAATGGTCCTTATTTGTCCTCCTTTCCCTCCAACCTTCTCCTTAACTAAGCTCAGCATATGTGCGTGCGTGTGTGTGTGGGCTAAACTTTAAATTGTCCAATGTTACGTGCTTCGCATGCGGAGTTCATAAATCCAAGCGCTAAATGTAAACATCAACAGTTGTGAGAACTTCCAATTCCAACAACAGCAAGAACAACAACAATAAGCAAAACTTGCAAAGTTCAAACACAAACTAATGCAGCAACAACAAGAACAACAACAACAGCAGCGACGGCAGCTCAGAATAAAAGGGAGCCAAAGTTACAGTTATCCTCTACCCTTCGCCTTGCACGCAAACTTGCCAGCCACTTTCACCGTTATGCGAGAGCTTTTTTGTTGTTGTTCTTGTCACGTTTAATGCGCGATATTTGCTATTTGTGTGCGTATGTCTGTATGTGTGTTTGTGAGCGGGTGTGTGCACTGTTGTTGTTGCTGTAACGCATATGAAATAAACTTCATTTTGTTTTCAATGGCCATGATATAAGCAAGGGCTTTAAGCTCTCTCCCTCTGTTCTCTCTCGCGCTCTCTCTCCCCCTCTCTCTCTCTCTCTCTCTGCCTGCTGCTGCTGCCTTTCTTTCTCACTTATATGTCCAATGGTAATGACCTAACACACACAGCCACACACACCTCGACGCCCACACAAGGCCTGACCTTCTGGCCACATACACATGAACTGGATACGCAAGAAGAAAGAAAAAACAAAAACAAAATGCATGCTTGTTGCACCAGTTCTAGCCCAGGCTCTAATGCGACGGGTTAAGTTTCCTGCCGGGTGATAACGATGCCAAAGTGGAGCAAGATTTATGCAAACATGCAAAAATTTGCAGATGAGATGTCTAAAATGCTTTTGGGCTTAACATCTGCGTTAAACGCTGCATTTAATTAATAATTTAACAGTAATTGTAGATAAAGTGCAAATTTAAATGTTTATTAAGTCAATTAAAATGTATTCATTACAAAGTTGTAATATAAAGTTGATATATGCCTGAATAACTGACTCAACTGCTTTCGAATTTTCAGAAGATATACAGACGACTGATTACAAATGATGAATCGACTACGCGCAAACTTTATACATAAAAAGCGTTTTTATGCCCTGAAAGTGTGTAAAAACTGTATAATAAAGTTGTGCTAAAGTACGTAATATGTATAAGGAAACATGCCTGACAACATTAAGTATATATATTCTTGATCAAAATGAAAAGCCAAAAGGAAGACGATCTCTGAGATTATACCAATCAAGAAGTGGTAACTCGATTAGCTTGTGCTTTTATCAATTTCAATGAGGTATTCTATATAATCTAACTATCTAATCGTTGTTAGGTGAGTGTCTATCTATACATTATCTATTTTATTACAGATATATTTTCAAACACATTTAGAAGTAGCTACTTATTTTAAGTACACATATCTTGTTTACTCCTTGGGCTTTATCTGGAAGTATTTTTTTAATATTTTTTATTTAATTTTAAATTATGCACACAAATTGACGTCATTTGAACGTGTTAGATAAGTTCCCGAATTGACGTCGTTTTTAAAGCATATATTTCTATCAATTATTTTGGCAAATATTGACAATCGCCAACAACAATTTTACCTTAAGAGCTGAAGTGAAGAGCAAACGAAGTATGGATTATAGCTGTACAAAAAAAACTAAATTAGCTTAATAGTTTGTGAAAATTCAGCTCCAACCGAAAAATTGAATAACACAATGTGCATGTTGATTTGTTACTGTGACAAACAGGTAACATATAAATATTTAAACAAAATTGTATGCGTATTTTAATTGCTCAACAATCATACAACAGACACACACACACACATAAATACATATATATATATATGTAAACAAATATTGGTTTAAGGCATTTATTGAATGTCCATCAAGCGGCAAATGTAATCAAATATTTTGTGATAGTTATCAGCAATAAAAATAAAAAGGACAACTGCAAGTCACAATTTTTGGTGCATTATTCAATTGTAATTTGTGCCAGTGAAATTTGTTGTTCTTGTTGTTGTTGTTGTTGTAGGTCAATAAAACGCCATCAAATCATTTATTTATGTCTCCATGTTTGAACTTAGATAGGCCAATTTGAGCGTGCCATGACATTCATTTATTGACCATGAACCATGAACCATGAACCATGAACCTTCGTTCCTACTATGTCAACGAAAGCAAAAGAAATCGCTGCCTAATTTGGTTAAATACAAATTGACAAGCAAACATTGCGACAAATTGGCATATAACAAACAAAGCTCAACTCAACTCAACGGAATGTTGCATATTAACTAAACACAAACAGTGGCCAAAAAGGAAAACAGTTACTCAACTAGCAGATACCTGCACCTGTCAAGTTGAATTTGCCAGCTGATTTTGCGTCTTACATTTTAAATGATTTTTATTTTATATATAAAATAATGTGTTTGATAGATTTTCTGAATTTAATTTTTAACTTTCAATGGCAAGAAACTGAAGAATCTGCGCTCGAAGTATATTAAGTTTTGAGGATTGGGGAGTTTTAATAAATATTAATGAATTAACATATAAGGCAATCTGATAGTTTTTTGGAGAGTTTTAAGGAACATATTTTTAAGGGTTTCCTACAAAAATTAATGTGTAAATTTCAGAGCTTAGACTTTCCAGTTTTAGCTGTGACTACCCTGTTATACACAAAGTGCAGGTGTTGGCATGTGCTGGGGATATGAGTGAGATAGCATGAGCGTGACAAGGAAAGCAAAAGGACACACGTGTAAATTTTGACACTTGAATTGAAGTGACACCGTTGACTACTCCTGTTGTCACCTGATGTTGTTGTTGCTGTTGCTTGTGTTTGTTTTTGTGTTTGTGTTGCGCAAATATAAACAACAAATATTTTACAAACCAAAATGAAATTATTATTGGCTACAATTGTCTAAGGCTTATTGGCTTATTGGCGAGGCAATCAGTTGGCCCGATGGCAGATAGCTGCTTAAGCGCAAATCTTATCGCCCAGGCAGGAAATTCAAGAGCTTTGGGCTTATTCAATTAATTAAATAAATGTGTTCAAGCTAAAATAATCAGCTGTTTATAATAAATCAAGTGCAGCAATAGAGACAAAGAGACAAAGTCGTATAACTGAAGTGGTTTTTGGCAGGTAAGGCGACGGCTTTGCTGATTGGCTGCTTATCGCAAATGCAGCTGTTAACACACTAACAACTCGCTGGCAACACATGTGCGCTAGCAACATGCAAATATACCTGTTGTTTCACACACAGCTAGCAACATTTCAGATGCTGCCAGCAACATGTACGACAAGTGTTCAAACGAATCGGCCGCTTGCCATTCGTGCGCACAGCCGAAGCAGCTTGCCGTGGGGTGGGTTGGGGTGTGGTTGCCGTGCAGTCTGCTGCTGCTGGTGACTGGTGTCGGTTGTTGGCTACGACTGCTGTTTCTTTAGTACGTTTTTGTTACTCGCACGGCGAACAACGCGGCGCGCTTGCGTCTCGAGACTAAAACAGCTCATTTTTTGGGGAAAAAGTGGTTCAGACAAATTTACGTTACGCCGATCGTCGTGCAATAACAACAAATACTCAAAATTAACAGTTACTTCAATATTGACAAACACATAATAAGCACAGGCACATCAAAGAGCTAAAAATACGCAAAATGTAAGAAACCGGATTTTCTATGCCGGCTGCACAAACGCAGATCGCATCGCAGTGCTTTGCTTTGCTTTGCTTTGCTCTGCTCTGCTTGGCGAGAGGCTCGTCCGACTGCATTCTTTCTGCACACTCTTTGCATCACGTGTTGGCTCCGCGCCCCCACCCCGTAGCCCCATGTCTTGCTTTCAAGGCAACACTAAATGCAATATTTGCCGATCTGTCTCAAAAATAAAATTCTCTCAATTTCTTTTGCTTTGCCTTCTTCTTCTTCTTTTTTGTTGTTTGACGCTTTTATGAATTTTACATGGGTTATTTTTGTTGTCGTTGATTTCGCAGATGTTTAAGTGATTTGTTTTCTTTGTTCGTTAATTGAAGAGACAACTGATTATTAATAATACAATTTGATGCGCATAAAGTGGCCTGTAACACAGTATTAATATAAAACATATAGAAAATGTCAACGACAACAATCACATTTAATTCTATTAGAAAATAGACAGACAATAACTGACCTCGCCAAAATAAAATTTGTTTTGTAAACAATAAATTTCAAAATAAACGAAATATTCTTTCGAGAACCATATCGAATTAGTGCCAAATTTTTATTTATGGCCCACTAAAAGTGCTTTCCAAATAGATATCATAAATAAATATCCAACTAAATACGCACACACACACACACACACCTACGTACGCACACTTGTGCATTAGTGCAGTAAAATAGCAAATCACAGAATAGAAATGAAAATAAAGTTTGGCGAATAAACCAACTGCAAAGCAAAATAATTTTATTTCACATTTTCTTTTCATTTTTTTTTTTTTTGCATTTTCTCCGCCTACGCAATTTCGGACGGCGTCTGTTGATCATTTTGCATTTTGAGTGGGGCATATCGCTTTGACTACATTTCATTTTTCGTTTAGAGCACAATTTGTAATCTATAACTTAATTTGTTCTAATTGACTTTATCGCATTACTTTACTTGAGCTCGTAATTATTTTCGTGACGATCTCTCTCCGATTGGAAAACAATTAATAATGTTTGCATAATTCGCATGCAATTAAACCCCATTTGCATTTTATAAGTCATTATAGCTTGTATAGCCATAAAAATGTAAATTGTATTCCAAGTTGCTTATCGACAGGGTGTGCGAAATTTACTATTTACTATGTAATTAATAAAATCTACTTTGTTTGTTCACTTTGAATAATTTACTTTCACTTGAAAATTATTTAATTCTCTAAAGTTTCTTCGTTTTTTTAATCTTTATTTTATGTACTATTCATTACATTATCTTTTAATCTTGCTTCTCATCGCATCTAACAATTTTTGTTTCAACTGTTGATAAGTTTCCCATAATTTAATTTAACAATCTAACGGCTTAACTGAGTATCGATTTGAATAATCAACATATCTGTGGCAAGTCTTATTGTTGAGTGGAGAGCATTGTTCTTTGGTTTCAATTGATCTCTGGCAAGATCGAATCAACTTTTGAAATGCTCTCCCATCCATGCCATTCATGCGGTATACAAAAACAAAAATGCTGCCAAAAATCAAAAACAACAAAAACAACAGCAGAAAATTTAAGATAGTCCCAAAACAAAAACAATTGACGCTTTTGGCTTTCGCTTTCGTAGACGATTGTTTTTGTTTTTCTTTTTTTTTTAATATTTATAGAATTTGTCGCTTTTTTTGAGAATTTTTGGTTAATTGCGTTTCGAAAGATTTAAATTGGTAGCGGAATAATTAATAAAACTTATGAATGCCAAAAATTTGTAAAATATTTGAAATTTATGAATTAATGTAGAGGACAAAAATGCCGAATTGCCGAATACCCTTTAACACAGAGTATTTGGATAAGTAGAATTTGTAATGAAGTTTATGACGTATTTAAAGTGAAGGTTTCTAAACATATAAGTCTTTTTGCTAATGTTTATATTATGGGTATAGAAACGATCGGTTGAAAGTTGAGTTATTTTTTTTAAAAACTCTGAAGCAAATTAATTTTAAGAAAATTATAAAAGTTACTAGGTGAATCCTATCTGCAAGAGATAGCTACTCTTACTAGTTGAAGATTTTGTTTATATCAGATATGAATAATGAATATTTAGTTATTTTCCCTTCGTAAGTCACACACTGAGTAAAAGGACCGAAATACCTACAGAAAGTGTATGTAAATGGTCAATAGTCAATATTTATTCGTTTGGCTCGAACTAGAAGCAATTAGTAGCAAGCTTTTGCCAGTTTTGCTTCCAACTTAGAACGTGTTACATATTTGATTATTGCCTTTTTTTCCTCCGTTTCGCTTCAGACAATTGTCGATGGGAAATATATGCCAGTGATGATAGCAATTACATGGTAAAAAAAGGTGCTAAAGTGTGAACTGGAAATACAAACAAGAAAACCAAAAGAACCCACGCGAAAAGAAAATGCATCAATGTTGTTGCAGTTGGAAGACGACGCTGACGCTGCTACTTGCAGGTGAGTGGAAAACATGGTTCGATTTGGGATCAGGGTTCAAGTCCGATTTCTGAAGCGAGCGTCAATGTGTCTTATCAGTCAGTCAGTCGATCAGCTGAGCTGAGGGGCTGTCAGTCACTTTAATTGGCAGCGCCATAACTTCCGCCAATAGATAGATGGAGATTAAGAGAGAGAGAGAGAGAGAGAGAGAGAGGGAGAGACAGAGTATGTGTGTGTGAAGGGGAGAGCGTGTGTGAATGCTCCGAAAAAGTGAAAAGTTTAAATTTATGAAATGCCAATTTCACTTACGCCCAACTTTATTACCCCTGACGCACATTTGCAACTTCGCAGTTGCAGCTGCCAGACCAAGCCAGCAAGAGTTGGAGTTGGCGAGTGAGGGGGAGAGAGTGGGGTATTGTGTGTGTGTGTGTTTGTGTGTGTGTGTGAGGCGGCAAGTCTCAGATTGCCTTTTAGCTTTCAACTCTGGAGCACACTATCCGAAATGTTTGTTTGCTAGCTTGTTTATTTGTCTCCTTCTGCATCTCTCCGTCTTGCTCCGACTCACCCGCTCCATGCTCCCCTTCGCTCCTTCGCTCCTTTGCTCCCTTCGTTCATTGTTACATTTCTGTACTCGAATTTCGCAACAAAATGTAGCGTTGCTGATGGCGGTCGTAAGGTCAGAGGAATGCGGCCAGGAGGAGTTCACAAAGTGCGCCGAACCACTTGAAATGCTGCATTTAACGTCGGAATTTTCGATTGGCGCTGCCAAGAAGGAGGAACTGGATAAACTTTGTCAGTAAGTATTCCCCACAATAGTCATACCTATGCAATTGAAGCATCAACAACAACATTATCACCATCAACATCAACAACATCATCATCATCATCATCATCACAAATCATGACCATCATTTTGTTTGTTATCATTCATGCCACAGCGAGCTGAGAAAGGGCGTGCGCTGCATTCAGAGCTATACGCGTCGCTGCATGGATCTGCAGCAGCGTAATCAATTCAATAAGCTCTACCATGGCACCAATCAATTCATACGGGATCTGTGCAACAAAGGCGAGTTCCAGGAGGGTAAGTCCCCAAAAAGCATTTCGTTCGACACTTGCAGCTGAGCTGCCTGCCTCTTGCAGAGTATCTGAAGCATGCGCCCTGCTCGGAAATGGCCAAAAAGGATTTCGAGGTGTGCGCCAATCGCTACAAGGAGACAATGGTCTTTCTCAAACCCAACAAAAATCAGGAGAATCCCGAGAACGGCACGCTCAATGAGAATATTAAAACAATTTGCTGGTGAGTAAATAATTTGCACTTCTATTTAGTTTTATGATGCCCAACAAAGATCACCACTTGATCTGGTCGGTGATAAGCCGTCTGCTTAAACCTAAAACTTGTTTCTCAGCAGCTCAAAATCGTCTTATTAAAGTTTTAAATCCAGTGTGAAATGTTTGCTCTCGAATTTGTTTAGTTAAACTCGTTTGCAGTTCCACAATTATTTTTAATTCATTTCAATAAATCGGTGGCCGACAAGAAAAATACTTATCTACTTAACAACCAGCTCACCTTGAGTCGGTGTGAGTGTTAATTTGCAAGTGTTAACTGAACTTATGCGTGGCTAAATGGCCTACATTTATTCGAAATAATATGGAAACGAGCTTACATTAAAAGATCTAGTCAAGAGAGCGATTAACCCCAAATGTATGAGTCTGTTATGTAAATACCAAGCTGAACATTTGAATAATGATGATATGTTTTCTATTCCACAGTTCTATAAATGAGCTGGTTGACTGCTCTGAGAATGCAGCGCGCAAGATTTGTGGCAATGAGGCGGCCAAGTTTACACGGGAGCTGGTCGACAAATACGCAAACAGTTTAACAAAGGTAAGCGGGAAGTAAAATAACCAAGACAGATAAATAAAACAATAAATAAATTTTGATAAGAAACGTGTGAAAATATAACCAGAAAGAACGAAAAATGAAGGGTTTACAGCGGAGTAAAAATGTAAGAAATAAATCGACCGATGGTTCCTGTGAAAGCCATATTATAAAGAAGTAAAGAAGTCCAAGAGTCCAAAGAAACCTTCAAAACTGACGAACTACTTCGCTTAGAAGCAAACAGACACGCAACAAGAGCTTTATTAACTTGGCCAGTGCTGTTGATCAATAATTTATATCATTTTTAGAGTCGAAGCACTCTCCTTCAATACATTACCAGGCTCTGAACACAATTATGAAAATGACTCATCAAAGCTTTCTACTAATTACGAGGCATACATTTCTTGCCACTCAATTTCAGATATATTGCGAAGACTTCACGCGGCATCCACACATATGTCGCGATGGGGATGGCGATGGTGCAAGTGCCATAAGCCAAAATACATTGGGCATACTGATATCGGTGCTGTTGCTGCTGCTGGTCAGATAGATGGAGACGGTTGCGAACCAAAAACCAACAAATCAGTTAAGTTTGTTTCTGAAGTGCGTTTATTGCAAGTTAGCAGACAGGCCAACAAAATACACACACACACAGACACACTCACATCCGTACACACATTAATGAAAATATACAATAGTTAAGGTTTCTAGCTAAAAAAAAAAACAAAAACAAAAACAACAAAAA
The DNA here is from genome assembly GCA_035043845.1 of Drosophila picticornis. Lineage (NCBI taxonomy): Eukaryota > Metazoa > Arthropoda > Insecta > Diptera > Drosophilidae > Drosophila > Drosophila picticornis. The sequence goes on along the minus strand of JAWNMR010000493.1, from coordinate 5,523,111 downwards.
CAAAAAGATAACCAAATATTTCGGTAATTTTACTAGGCAAGTTATTTGTTGCATACATTATGCGGGCTTTGGTTTAGGACTGCCAGCGGAGTCGAAGTGCGGTGTTGAATGAGGAGTGTAGCCTACTTATAAAGTACACACATACATATACATAAATGTTAAGCGTGTTATATATATACATATATATATGTGTAACTGTACAGTTGCAGCCGGTTAGTTGTAGGATGGTCTTTATGGGTTTAAGATTAGTGTCTACAAGTTGTACGTTGAACGTTTATTTCGCAATAAAATAGCACAAATGTTTTTTTGCAGTTGGCAAACCAAATACACAAAATCGTGTGCAATAATACGTTAGTTGAGTTTGTCGCAATCAAGTTGCCTCTTTACTTAGGTATATATTAAAAATTTTGAAACCAATAGCAAATTTTGAGCTCAATTCTAATCAATTTCGGCAGCTGGATTATGATTATGATGCACCCACACACACACACACGCATAATCGAACAGCAAAAAGCCGCAACACACACAGACACACGCACACACACACACACACACATACATATCGGCAAATGAATTAAAGTGCATTTCTTAATGAATTTTATAATTATTTCTATGTAGCAACTACATACCTTATGTATAACTATTTATTCCGACTTTATAATAAAGTTGAGCACTTTATTAAAGACACCAAAATGTAAATATGCTAAAAATGTATTAAAGTTTACAGTAAAGAAAAAACTGAAAAACAAATGAATTAAATCAACATACGATAATGGGATACAAATATTGTAAGCATTAAAATATGACAAAACAAAAAAATAAAAAAAAAAACATTAGTTTAACTTAAACACTGTGAATATATTATGATTAAAGAGCCACATTTATTTTAAGTAAAAACTATACACACACAAAAAATAAAAATAAATATACAAATGAAAACCAACACACACGCGCAAAAAAAAAGTAAAAACAATAAAATGAAAATAAATTAACAAAAAAAAAAGAAGGAAAATGAGCTCTGTGCCCAAATGTTTTTTTACTGCAACGTGTGCCACAAAAAGGGAAAGGGTTAGCGCGTAGATAAGAAGGAAGAGAGGGGGTTAGGGACGTTAGCCAAGTCATGCGCAACCGAGAAGCATGCAACGCTTCTGCTGCTGCACAGCTATTCGCGTATGGCGCCCAGAAGTATGCTGCGGAAATATGCGAACATAAGCCGAGTAGCAGGCTGCAGCTGGACCACCCAAAATAATTTATGCTCTTATGCGGTCCATTCATTAAAGACCAGAGGCGTCGACACAGCCACAAACTGCAACTGCAACTCCAGCAACAACAGCAGCAGCAGTAGCAGCTCGGATTGTCACCAAGCAGCTAATTTATAGAGCTGCCACATGGCTCAAAGCTCATCTATGTAAATGATATATTCATATTATGAAGTGAGCGAAATGCTTACAAAAATCTCATTTGAAATCTAGGAGAACAGTGAGACTTGAGGGATTATGGCTCATGTTAATATAAAATCGCTCAAAATAACAAAATGTTTAAAAAGATACTTAAACAACAGAGATCTTATATGGTATTATATGTCTTAATCACCTCCAATTAGGTGTAAGTCACAGGTATGAATGCATTTCTGATGAATCTAGGGAGTCAACCAAATGTGGGGCTTATAACCAAGCGAATGCAACAAGCAAATCTAAAATTTGAGAGTTCTTAACGAAATTTGGTAAACTATACCAAGTTTCAGTCCTCTACTTCTCAAGGATCGTGTGACAAGAAGTATAGCAAGTAGATAATGCTGAGTAAAACTGTAGGATCTTTAAGATCTGTCCTGATTATGGAATTTCTCACGAGTGCTCAACCTGCTTGGATAAAGATAAGTTGAGTAATCTGCAGCAGATTCCACTAAACAGAATCATCGATTGTAAGGCGTAGCACTTTGTATCTTAGAAGCAACACAAAAATATCTTTAGTTGAGTAAAATTCATAGTATCTGTAAACCAAGGAGAACATTTGAGTAGCTTACCAAAATCGACCAGACAACTCCAAAGCAAGCAGGGTTCTCTAAAGGTTTTCTAAAGCTGCGAAGTGAAAGCCTCAACGAGAAGCAATATCGATATAATCCTAAGTGGTTGGTTAAAATGTGAAATCAAAACAAATGTTGATTAATTACAGCAATTGGCAGGGAATTCGCCTCCCACTTAAGTATAAAATAATTGAGCATTCATAATGCCAACTGCAGGAGAACTCAAGCAGTGCCTCTTTAATGCAGCAGCAGGCAACTGGGGAGCATTGACAAAGGGGGCAAAATGAAGACTGAAAATTCATTTGAATGGCCAATATCTGTGTGAAGTTGAAGCATTTTGCACTTGCGAATGCAGCCGCCCCCAAAAAATGAAGCAAATCAATGTGGATCGATTGAGTGGCAGAGCAGAGTGGAGAAGCTATTCCCTGATGGCCATCAGGTGAGAGAATCTTTCGGAATCTTTGTATCCTCGACTGACTGAAAATGCAGCTCAAATATTTACCTTCCATTTGAAGTGGCTCACAACAGCAACAACAACAACTACTACTTTGAACTGCTCCACACACACACAACAAGTCATGCCATTTCCAGCTTCATTTGTTGTGCAAATAGGCAAAACGCATGACTCCAATTGTCTGTCTGTGTGTGTGCCTATGTGTGTGTGGTTGTTAATTCCAAGTCATATTTTCGACTGCTACCTTGAGCAATGCTCGTCATGTTGAACGATTGGTTTCCCAAAGCAATTTCTGCTTGGGGCAAAAGCTTCTAAGCTACTTTTTGCTATCTACTTGATTTTTTTCTTTTTTTTTTTGTGGTGCATTTTAATTGATTGAAATATCTTTACGGCTATGGCAGGAGTTAAGTGCCTCAAAGCAAGCAAAACCAAAAATATGAATACTCAAATAGTCGAACTGCAGCACAGTTTGTCGCCAGTGTCGACGTGGATACCCTTTCCCCCAGCATTCTTGCAGCCGCGTGCTGACACTCTATTTACCCTGCTGTCTGTCTGGGAGCTTAATCCACGCTTTTGTATACCCTGCACCCATTTCAAATGGCATCTGAAGTTGTGTACGCAACAGGCATAAAAAATAAAGCATAAAATACATAAATGTTCTTGATTAGCAACAACGATCGAGTCGATTTAGCCATGTCTGTCTGGCTTTCATTTATTTTATCGATAACTGTACCGGAAATATCGACAATAATCGATTTCTGAAAACAATAAAAGATAAGCAAAGATTTATCTTTCCAATTGAAATATAGAGTTTACCCAGACACAACGGCATACATTTCCCAAAAATGGAATATGAAATGCAGACATTACAGGAAGTTTAATAAAAGTATGCAGGTTATCTCCGAGTCGAGCACTCCCCACTGTCGCATTTTTAGTAGTTTTTTATTGTAATCCTCTTTAAGCGGCAACAGAACGATTACAATTTGTATTGCCAGCGTTTTCGTTTTTGTATTCCACATTTCCGTTGCGACTAATCTGCAATTATGTTTTACATAAAAATCGTATCACATGCAACAGCAGCAACAGCAACAGCAACAACAACAATAACAACAACAATATCAGCAGCAGCAGCAGCATCAGCAAGAACAAAAACAAAGTTTTTGGGTAAAGTTTTGTCCAGTTTGTTAGTTAGACGCGCTGCTTGATTTTTAGCTTGTTGCGATAGTCATGAAAAAAGCACTAAAACTAACAACAAAAACAAATATTATTAAAACAACAGCTGCAGCATGCAGCGTCAACAGTTGCACAGTGTGCCAATGTGTGGCATGTGTGGGTGTGTAAAAGAAAAAGAGGAACTGTTGCAATTGCTATTGTTGCTTCAACAAATCAAAATTAATTACAGAGACTAACAGACGATTATAGACAATTGATGCCAGCAGCAAGTTTTTGATTCTCTGCAAACTTACATTGTTCTTTTTGGGACAATTGTTGAGCATTTGGAATTGCTTAAACTGTCGTTAAACAATCCGCATAACAATTTCGAATTGGCTCTTTTGTAATTTTTCTACCATAATTGCAGTTGGCCAGCGAAGCAAAGGAGATATTTTTTCTTACCCTCTTCATTTGTAGCAGTGGCAAAACCAATTTTGTATACTCTTTTTAAAGCAACTTGTTAGCTTAATAATTGCGCCAGAGGCAGAACATCATTTATCATTGACTTCAACTTCCTTTGGCTGTTGCCAAAATGAAAGACAAAAGAATCCATGAAATACTCTTGTAAAAATTGAACTTTTCAATTTCTATACGCCATCTGAGCTTTCCATATTTTGTCTCAGTATTTCTTCTCCTATTGAAATAGGAAATAGATATTTTTGCGGACTGCAGTCAGAACTCAACTCAGCTGCAACTGTCGCAAAATGTTTGCCAACGATCAAAGCGAACGGTGGACACTTGAAAACAATTTGCAGCAGTGTGCCAAAAGCTGAAACTGCCTTCAGTTATGGCGCACAGTGTCGCAATCAAAGGACGATGGCAGTACCACTAGTCTTCTACTGCTACTACTACTATTGCCAGGCGTTGCCGCTTTGCCGCTTTGCCACTGCAGTCTGACACCTCGACGAGGCGACTCAAAAAGTAGAAAGTTGCCCGCGGTGGCAGCGAGGCAGCCAACAAGTGTTTAGCATTTGGTTTTCAGTGCAATTAAAACTCGCAACTCTGCTGGCAGTTGTGCTCGAGTGTTGCTGTTGTTGTTCTTGTTGCCGTTGTCATTGTCGTTGTTAACAAACAAACAGGCAAACAAACAAACAACAAACAGCCACAAAAGACGCACACAAAGCCACCAGATTCAAACTACAACAAGAACAACAGACGGGTAAGCCTCTCAAAGTGCCGCGTTCCAACACTCGAGCGTTAAGCTACCCGCACTCATGAAACCCAAAGTGGTATATTATTCCATAAAAAAATATAGCTAGAAATTGTGCTCCATTAACAACTAGCGCTTTGTTATTAATATAACTGATGTTTGTAGCGCTTAAATCAGCTTAGAAGTAAACAAAGATATAATCTGGTTTATAGAAATTGTAGGAAATAAGTTAAACTTTTATAAATTGACTCAATGAATGTGGATACGTTCTTAACATTCTTAATCAGCGTCTTCTGTTATTAACCTTAATATTAAATCAAGTGGCATTTCCAAATTGTTTTATGGTAGCAACCTTTCACAACTATTCATAGGGACTTTAACAGGAAATAGCTCATGATTAACACTCTCGTTGCCAACTATAATAAAAAAGGCGAGCAATTGTCGGGTGTTTTATAGTCAATTCCCTAAACTTCAACAAATCTCTGCTCGCTAGTTTTTTTTTTTTATATGTTAGCTGACATTTTTCGCATGCGGTTTGGAATCAAAAGGCTGCGACGATGATGCTCTAAGTGCGCCTGGGGATATGCAGTTAAAAATGGCATTTGAGGCACATGTGCGTATACGTTATTTATGAACGGGCTGTTGAATTTGCCTGTTGCCAGTGTATGCCTAACAGACAGGCAGGCAGCCAGGCAGACAGCTAGCACATGTTGATGCCAACACGCTTAATATGCAATAATTGCAGTTGCAGTTTCTGCAACAATCAGCAAAAAAAAAAAAACACAGAGAGCAAAAGATGCACAGAAAGTTGAGCAACATTTTTGCAATTTGGTGCAGTCAAAGAAAATGGCTTTTAAGGCTTAAGAATGGTATACAAAATAATAATTAAATACCAAGTGCAGAGAGCAAAGTAAATAAAAAAAACAAATATAAATAAAGATATATGTACATATAAACAGTTATGCATACTTGTGCGTGGTACACGGCATAGCCGGAGTAGGATATTAGAAATAAATACGCTTCAATTATTCAAAGCATGTAACTGATGAAGCAGAAATGCAGCAAAAGAAGCAGCAGCAGACGAGACATGTGCCTCACAGAAATAGTCTCAGTCAGCTTTAGTATTTTTGAGAGCAACGTGTTATAGATATGCACATTTACCGCAAGTGCGTGCTGCTCTGTGTAAGTGTGTGTGTGTGTGTGTGTGTGTGGACATTGCCTATTATGCTACCAAATGAAAGTGGTAATAAATTGGACAAGATGTTGCAATAAACCACACCACGACATGCCATAGCATCAGGTCCCAAATGCAAATGCAACGCATGCAACAAAAGCTACAACAACAATTACAACAGGAACAGAAACAGAAACAACAGCAAACAGGCGCATAACCAAACGTGATTATCATGTACGCAATGCATTTGGCCAACAGCTGACGCAGCCGCTTGCAACTTGCCAGCCATCGATGGACAACCCAAACACACCGAACCATTTATAGTAGCACGCCCACGCAACCACAAGCAGCAGCAACAGCAACAACAGCAACAACAGCAGCTGCAGCAGCTGCAACAGCAGCAACAGCAGGTTGGCCATTTAATCTGCCCAAGTGACTTGAAATTGAAAGGGAAATATCAAAGTGAATATGTTGACAGGCTGCCAGGGCAGCAAATAGCTCTAAATGTATCCAAACTGAAAGTAACGTTCCCAAAACAGCATTTTTCCTAACCATAAACAGTCAATAAATAATGTATTCAGTAGTATTTGGTACTTTCTGACCTGTGATTTAGCTCTCTAAATGGACTCAAAAATCATTCTGAAAAGCACTCATTGATGACATAATTGATAGCATATTTTTTTAAGGGGTATTATTAAGCTAAAACCAGCAACAACTGTTGTCTTTGGCAGGCTGGAGGAGTGCTTACCTTGGCAGACAGGAGTTAAACTTCTCAGTTCTTAATTTTATTATGTATTCAAAAAGTCAAACAGTTCCTATGAAAGGTAGATGATATAGTTTCCCGATGAAAGTGAGTTTCAAAACAATACAGTTGTGCTTACCATGGCAGTTATCTGATAAGAGGATAAATAAATGCCAAGTAACATCAACATCAATAGACGGAAGGATATGGCTCGGCTAGTAATTTTGATCAAGAATATTTGTATTCAGATGTTTGCCTTCTCTGCAAGAATATAAATATAAAATAATTAAACTTATGTCGTTCAAGTCCCAGCTGATAATTGACCTAATTTACTGCTAACCCAATATTAACTTATTCAGTCATGTGCCCTGCCCTTTTACTGTACCTGTTTTATTTGCGCATATATTATTAAATTATTAATTTATCCGCTCAGCCTCATAAACTGCAAATAATTTCCCTATAAATTCAGTTAAGCAAAACTTGGCAAAATATTTGAAAACTTTGTGCATTTTGTTTATTCCGAAATTGTAGCCACAACAGTTGGCAGAAGTGGTTTACTTGCGGCTATCATATCCTTAGTTTATAAGCCAACTTCAAGTTCAAGCTCCAGAGTCTAGACTTAAGTTGATTAAAGCTGTAATATTTAAAGTTAAAATTTAAATATTTATGAAACAATTGTTAGACGCTTGATTAACTGGTTGCATGGAATTAACTACACACACAGACACACACACACACACAGATACACAGTGCAACAATTTGTCAGTGGTGTTGAGCGAAAATGTTGGACTCGACTCTCTGGCGACATTTGAAAAGTTCTAAAATAATATAATTTTCAACGCTATAGCAAACTAACAAGTTCGACTTTGGCGCTGAGGAGCGAACGCTCGCTTGCCCCAAACTTTTGCCAGGGACCGGAAACTTTTTGGTTGCACTATTGCAGCAACGGTGGACTTGGATACACACACACACACACACACCCACACACACACACACACACACACACACACACCCACACTTACATTGTAAAATATAAAGAAAGTTTTCTTAGCCTAGCTTGAAAACGTTGCGTTTTCAGCGGCAGCGGCCGCATCGACGTTGTCTTTGGGGAAATTAAACATTTTCTATTTCAAAACTTTGCAACGTGCAAATCTGGGTGTGTTTGTGTGTGTGTGTCGAACTGTGGCCAAAAGCAACAGTTGCCTAACTGTGAACTATGCTGTTTCTAACGGTACGTTCCTCATCCAAACCCTTTTGTGCTCAGCAGCGTCCGCAATTGCGGAAGTAATAATTTTTTCTAATTTTTAGCGACTTTTGCTTGACAAATTCATCTGCACATTGCTGACAGATTTGTTTTGGGGGCCAAGGGTGCCGTGAAATGGGTGGCAGCATTTAAAGTTTTTCTGCAACGCTGCTGCTGTTGATCCTGGTCAGGGTTACACCACCCTTTGGCTCAGAGTGCACCAGCTGCGCCCTGTTTTATGCAACACTTTTCAGTTGTGTGTCTCAGGTTTGGGGCAGCTGGGGGCCAACGATTCCAAATGTCAAGCGGGCGCCTGTCATAGGTGTTGCATATTAGATGGCTGCACTGCAACACTGCTGCCAAGTGCACCCCAAAGTGCATGCAAATATTTTTGTCAACGATTGTTTTGTTGCCTGCCTGCCAGCCAAAATGCTGGCTTGCGACTCTATTTCGCTTCTGGCATTGCTCGCTGCTCGCTGCTCGTGGCTCGTAACTGTAAACACCGCCCAGGGTCGTTCTTGCCGCCGTCGATGTTGCTGCCCCCTTGTTGAGTAATTGCTGCGCTAGTGAAAATTGGCAACATTTGCCAACAACGCATTTAGAAGCAAGAAAACTAAGTCATTTCAGATTGGAAAATTTAAATTTTTAGTTGTTCCAGCTTAAGATGCTTATAATCATTAAGCTGGTTGGATGGTTTTATTTGAATGACTTGTTTGACTTATCTGCAATTCTCTACAGAAATCTTAAAATGTATTCTGAAGTTGAAGTTCATTTAAGAAGTCTACTTTGGGACACTTCCAAGCTTTCCACTGACCGAACAAAAGTGGATCTTAATCTTTCAAAGCCACAAATCCAAAGTAAGTTTTTAAATCAATAGAAATACCTTTTCAAGACTTTAAAGTCCCCTAAATATGTGTACCCCTTTCGCATAGAACAGAGTAGAAATAGAAGTTAACAGAGTGCAAAGCCAAATCAAAGCTATCAAAGCAATGTTTGTCAATTCAGCTGGTGGCATGGCTTTTGCACACAATAAAAACTACAACAAAATGGAATCCATACGAAAAGTTCGAAATAATAGCAATGCAGTTCGTTATTTTTTCAAACATGCCCAAAAGTAAATGGAAAATAAATGTGAGCATTGATGAAATGATTCACAGGGCGTTGCGCGATGCGTTCGATGCGTTGCAACTGTTTATTTTTTAATGCAGGTGCATGGGCATTATCAAATAATTCAGATGTAATCTCTTTTAATCTGACGAGTTGTGTGACTGGCAAAAATGTTGCCACTGTTTGACTCCACCACCTTCGTGTTACATTTCAGCTCCCTCCTGGTAATTCGATACGCTATGAATTCATTTATTTCGCCATTTTACTAAACAGTACGCAGCATTAAATCTGTGGCATCAACACACATACACACACACACACACACAAGCTTAAATGTATATTGATAGAGCTGTCAAAAAATATTTGCTTTACACATTTTTTATGTGCATTCATTCATTCGTTTACTCATTGATTGCCAGAGACGAGTTTATGCATATATATATAAATATATATACGTATATTCAGCTGATTAAATGCACTCAAAGCGGCTTAGTGTAATGGACAAATCTAAGTGACCAACAAAAAAAAACTCTTCTCTGTGCAGTGACGTAAATTATAAAGCATATTTTGGTTATGAATTAAGCACATTGGCTATTCATACTTGAATAAATTTAAACAACTTCTACATCTGCGCAGTTTAATAAGATTACTTTAAGTATCGAATTTTTTAAATATTCTGTTCAAAGTGAAGGTTTTTTTTTAAGAAAATATTCTTGAATGTCAAAGGGAATTTCGAATTTGTATTTGAAAATATATTTTTGTCGAAAAAGCAGTTAGCATCGCTTCCATCTTGCAAAAAAATGCTCAAATGGAAATCGACCGAAAGTAATTTTATTTAAAAAGTTTGTAAAAAAAGAAAACGCATTTACCCGCATGAATATAATGCCAAAGAGTCGCTTTACCTGTGAAAGCAAAGAAAGCAATAATTTAAAATGTTGCTTTGATTCAATAATGCACATTTCAAAAATGCAAATTCCTTCCGATTTCTTTCGGTCAAAGTGCTTTCCATATCTTAGCTAAATATGCAGTATTCCATAACCACAAATTTTAGATATATGTTCTCTCCCTGTTTGGGCACACCACACTCCTGTACATATCATTATCAGTTTGCACAAATATGCTTGCCTTTGCCTGCTGACCCTCAGGCTCTGCACTAAGTGCGGTCAGCTCCGGCAGCATCGCTTTGGCTCCCTTTCAGACCATGGCCGTTTTGCTGCAAGTGCTATGCAAATGTGGACAGTTCTCGGTGTCCTTTGCATTATTCATCTTGCGGCTGTAGAATACAAAAAACCACTTGACCAATCTTTCGTTCGCACTTTGGCAGCGAGCAACGCCTTTGGGCCATTTACTTAAGTTAATTAAACTATGTTTTGCATGGCCCCGAATGTCAGTCGAAAGCCGAAGACAAATCGCTGTCGACAGTGGTATATATAGCGCGGTTGCTTAGCCATCATTTATATGCAACAGAGCTGCATTTATCTGTGGTGCAACCGCGTGGCAGGTAATAAAGTTGCAGCATCAGCAGCAGCACACGACACACGCCACATATGAATCTGTAAACGGTAACCAGCAACTTCCAACGGACAGCTCTGGCAACTGGCAACTCTCAACTGGCAACTGGCAACTCTCAACTGGCAACTGGCAACTCTCAACTGGCAACTCTCAACTAGCAACTGGCAAATTCGGTTTTCCTACAAGGATTTTACTCAGCGCTTTTAGCGCAAATTGAAATGTTTTTTTCTATTTTTATACCCTATAATTTAATACCTAAAATGTGTGTAAAGAGGGCAACTTGAAGTTGTGCCTATGAGTGTAAACGACAGTTGAAAGTATCTGCACCCTTTCAAGGTGTGAGCATAAACATTAGCAGAAAATATCTATCTGTCGATCTCTGTGAACCTATCAGAATCCAGAGTATCTAAGGTATCTGCTAGCGGAGTACTCTCAACTAGCACACATCACACTTGTTTCTTTTTGTTAAGTTTTCATTGGCCATTTGTGCAGCAGCTTCTTGGCTGTTTGCAGCTCGGACAGCCAAAGACAAATATGGACAGTAAGCGGCTGCAGCAGCTGCAGCAGCTGCAGCACAGACATTGGCACAAAGCCGTTCTGACCATTTATCAGTTCTATGTTATTGGCCCAAAAAAAAAAAAAACAACAGAAGAGACAAAAAAAATAAAGCGAAAGCAGAGCAGAGGAAAAACAAAGCGTTGCAAGTAAAGGGAGAAAGCCAGCAGCGAAAACAAATGCAATAAAATGCAATGTTTCTATTACAACGATTTACGTTCCACACACACTGATGTGTGTATATGTGTATGTGTGTGTGTCGTCATGCTTTTCAGCTAGTTACAGATTCCCCCCACGACAGTCCCTTCAACCCCTTGGCAACATTTTTATTGCCTTGAACAAATTTTGGGCGGCCAACAAAATGTTAGCAAAGTTTCACGGGTTGTTGTCCCGGCTATGAATTCAACTCATTGTTGTTGTTGCTGTTGTAGTTGTTGTTGCTTGTTAACTGGCACAACTTAAGATAAGCATTGTTGTTGTTGCAATTGTTCCTTTTGTTAGTATTGCTGGACGCTCGCATTTATTTCTTTTTGGCAATTTTAATTGCTGTTGAACTTGGTGTTGCATCAACAACAACGACAATTACAACAAGAGCAACAACATTAATGACACCAAATACAACAACAACAACAACAACAAGTGGTTTAGCGTGTGTATGCCATATATTTGATTTAACTTGTTGGCGCTAAAAGTTTGCACAATATTTTGTTGCAACGCGCCAATAAATTTATTTTGCCCTTTAAAAACTATTGTGGGAATTTAGAGATTTGTGGCGCACATTGTTGCAACACACATAAATACATATATTAGCAACATGCATCAATTTATGGCATTGCCGAAACAATATGAGCTCATTTATACAACACAAAAATCAAAACAAACAACAAATAATTGTTATGAGGCACCCAACGACTTGCTGTAAATCTCTGCGCTGTAATAAATGTTTTGCTTCAATTATAATGATCCCAATTTAAATCGAATTTATAGAGAAATCAGTACAAACGCTTAAAGTTACATACCCCTGCAGACCGCAGTCTCATCACAAGTTAAAAAAAATACCAACTGATTATTTATAATAGTTCGATGTTAATCATTTTTGGCAGGGGTGTAGTTTGTAGTTTGATTGCTCCTTCATTTGTCTATTTTCTTTTAGCATAATTTTAAAATTTGTATACATTTCATGAAATCAGTTTACACCCGGTGTGCTACCACGGGTTGTGTAGTGTGATTGATGGTGATTGTTATGGAGCTCGTCAATTGCGTTTTGAAGCCAATGCGCGAAATGTGCAACATTGGCGTAGACACCCGGAAATCCGGGTTTGGCGCAACCCTCACTCCAGGAAACAATGCCAACCAGTTCGTTGTTGGAGACCAAAGGGCCACCAGCATCTCTGCCGCATGCATCCTTGCCCTGATCGCTGGCACATATCATGTCCTTGGTGATTGCCCAGCCAACCATCGAATACTTGGACAGGGCACAGGTTCTGCGATCAATTATTTTCAACCATACACCCCGCAATTGACTTAGACACCCACAATCTCTGTTGTATTTGGAAGCACCCCAGCCCGAAACAAACGCATCGGCTCCGTTTGCCGGATACTCTTTGGCGATTTGTATCGCTTGGGCCACGCCTCCAAGTCGAAGTGGTCGAGCCAATCGCAATAAAGCAATATCATTTTCATGGGTCTCCTCGCCAAAGTGTTGGTGGATAATAAAATCGGATACCTTCACAAGCTGGCCACCTGAATTCCACCTGGTGGAGCCAGCGCGCACCGTTAACTGTTCAGCGGTAGCATTTATCAAGCATTGCGCAGCTGTTATAATGATATCCTCGCTGATGATGGAGCCACCGCAAGAGAGTTCACTGTGATTCAACAGGGCCACCTGCCAGGGTGCATCCTCAATCCAGATGTGTTTGCCATTCACAATGGGTGATTGCCAAATCTTCCTGTGCACTTCAACCGCATCCAAAAGAGTTAGCCCCGAGCAGAGCACAAGCAACAGATCCAAGTGCAACCACATCTTAAAGTAGAAATTCTTCTTTGTGAAAATTGAGTGTAAAAAACGCTGCTTTTATAGCACATTTGTTTTTTTATCGGGCACTTGACAGGCCGTTCGTTATTGTGGCTTATCGGAATTGACTTCGAGTCCGTTTTTTAATTAGAATTCTTAGCTGTGCAGTTGCAAATATCTGAGATTAGAAATTGCCGACACTTGTTTAGCAAGTCATTGTTGAGTGCGTAGTTCGTCTAAGCTATATAAATTACTAGATTTATAGTAAAACAGGGGAAGAACCCAACTTAGTGCATGAATAATGCTTAAGTTTTAACGAGCTTTTGGCAGCTGACATTTGGGCATGTTCCAATTACTTTCAAAGATATTGCATAAGGCTATATGCGATCACCTTTAAATATAGGATAGGATTAGTCATGACCTGTTTATGTAAAAGGCAGCTCAGTTTTGTTCATCAACAAGCAGCGAAGTCTGTTGGATTTTGTTTGGCTGAATTGACATACTCCCTTAAGGCGTTTTCTATCATTTTCACAGTTTTGAAGAGTATCTCTTGTAAACAGCACAAACATGTAGAATATTGTAATTTCTGAAAATTATTGTAATGCAATTTCCAATTTCCAATTATGTTTAATATGATTTTAATACAGCGACTAGTTGATTAATTGAATTTGTTTTGCAAAACAATTTTGTAGTGAGGCGTGTTTAATTTTTTTTTTATTATGTTTTTCTCTTTTTTCTATTTTATTGCTAATTTTCGGACAACAATTACATTGTTGACTGGTTCATTTTAAATGTTGCGCACACAGGCAAAGTAATGCGAGCTGTCGCACTCGGCATATGCGTAATGTGAGCGAAACATTTAAATTAGGATTAGTATTTTGACTATATATGAGAGGTCTGGAAGAGATAGTGTGTGCGTGCGCATTAAAATCGAAACATATGCAGAAATAGTATGCACCATTTTACCAACTACATATATATATATATATATGTTTATAAATGTATAATATATTTTTGGCCAGTTGGCGAATTTGCTTCTTTACGCAGCGGGCATATTGATTTCGGACAGGGCCATATAAATTAATGCAGCTGCAGCAGCAGCAGTCGGCGACCATTTTAACCATTGACCATTGACCAGTTTGCCAAACAGTTAGAGCTGTTATGGCCCTACTCTCCTTCACTCCCACTTCCCCTCTATCCCCCCTGGTTCACAGGCACGTCAGCGGCTACAACGTATTTTAAAATTATATTATTTTGAATGGCTTTTTAGAAATTAATAATTACATATGACAGCATATGCATGCGCGTGTGTGTGTGTGTGTGTGTGTGTGTGTGTGTGTGAGCCTGATTGCGTACGTGGCATTTAATTTTTTATATACAACCATCTGAGTGCGCGCTGTCGACGAGGCTTTAATAGCCAGTTAAATTTCACAAAACTGCCAAGTGCCAAATTAAAGTTTCTAAAATTTTTGCAAAATTTTGAAGGGGAAATCGGAAGCGGAAGAATCTAATGGCTATATGTGATATTTCATTTAATTAATCATTCATAAATCTGTTCATTGTTACATTTATTAGTTAGCTGGATTATTAAACTATTTGATAAGTAATTAGGCTCTATTCGCAAAGTGGAAAAGTAATTCATTCGCTTTTATAATGTTCAAAATGTTTTTGCAACGTATTTTATTTATTTATAGCTTTTGGGGTACATAAATTCTTATATGAATATTTGTTAATTTGAAATTGAAAAGCTCATTTGCCAAAATGTTCCCAACGATTACAAACCATAGAAAATATCTCAAAAGGAATGCTTCACTTGGAGTGCTTACTCAAATTTTTCCCTCAATTATAACCTATTTGAATAAAATATCACAAATATACATTTTACAGCTTTTTTTTATTTGTTTTTATTTTTTTTTTTTTTTATAAGAACTTTTGCACATCTATTGAGAATTTCATTGGCATTTTTCAGATATTTTACTTGGCCAACAACGGTTAGACAGGTTGCAGCTGTGGCCTTCTCGGGCATCTTCCGTCTGTGTGCCCATATCACATGTTGGCTTTATTCTTTTTATTTATTTCCTTCGCTTAGGTCCCCATACGCAAGCCGCCAAATGTCTGGCCGTTTGCTGTATTCCCACTACTTTTGCCCATTATTAATTGCTAACGTGCGCTGATTTCTTTGCACTACACTTTTTACGGCTTTCTCTCGCCGCTGTTGTTTCCTGTTGTTTTTGCTATTGTTACTGTTATTTGCTGCTGTTCGCCTTTGGCTTTTAGCAATGTTCGGAATGTTGTCTGCTCGTAGGTTGTCTTGTCTGTTTGGCTCAGCAGTGACATTCATGCACCGGCGAGCAACTGGAACAGGGGCCAACAACAGGCAGACGGGGAGCGGGAGAACTGGTGGCCAGAGTGCCCCAATACGGCAATAAATCAATGCGAACTTGTAGTCAATATCCTAGCGACGGCGGCTTTTTAAAGTCACTTGTAATGCACTCCCCTAATGGGTATGCAACACTTTTTTTGCTGAAATATACGAAAAGAGGTGAAAAATTCGGAATGTAGTTGATAGGAACCGTAGAAATTGAGTTCCTGTTTCCATGGATGTCCTGCGACTATGTTTCACAACTCTAGCTTAAAGTTATAGATGTAAGAGATAAATTTACAATACATAATTGATAGATTTACTCACACTGGAAAACACTTATCAAAATTTGGAAAATGTTTATCGAGTTGAGTTGTAAATTCAAACTGAGCTTATTATTTACATTATTTTTCTTTTACATCAGAACCAGAAAATGTTGGCTGTGTAGAACGAGAATTTTATGAAATTAAATCAATTAAGTTTGTTCAGTTCGGTTAATAAGCCTTTGTAAGGACTAATCAAATGAATCATTTGATAATTTAAATTTTTTTTGTTAATTGAAGTTTTGCAAGTATGAAACCTGTATCAGATATCATCACAAAGTGAAAGAGGAAATAATGTGAAATCTCGCCCTGTTCACATTGTAAATCCTTTATTATGTCCATGTCAAAATAGACAAGCGACTGATTACAGTTAATTTACAATTAAATACGTTGTAATGTCCATGTTTGCGTGTTTCGATTCCATTTGACTTTGATGACGCATCGAACGCGTTTCGATTTGTATTGGGACCGCATTGTTCAGCATTGCGTGTTTGCATAAAGTGCACAAAACGTATGCAAAAATAACAAAATAACAAAATAACATTAGAGCAACATTATACGGGATTATAGCCAATTGTTTACATTTGAAATGTACAAAACATAAGCACAATTTCCAATGAGCGCACTTAGCCATTATTTGAATATGATTATTTAGTATATAATGTGCATAATTACTTTTTGGTTCAGTTTGCAATTACGGTAAAACTAATAAAATGTCAAAAATAAAATATGTTTAAATAATTTGAATACACTGAGAGTAAATATTATGGAAACTTGTGAAATCGTGATGAACTCTACGAGGCACAACACAACATAAATCAATGGTTTTGTAGTAAAAAAAATTCAGATTTTCATTTAAAGCACAACTCAAAGTCATAAAATATTTATATATATTGAGTATATGGCAATTTAAGCAGCTGCGCTTCGAATCAACTTCACAACTTATTAATTATTCTCTTTTAATTTAATTTGTATGCCCTGATTCGAATATCAAAGTAGAAAGCGCAAAAATCTGAATATTCAACAGATATTAAATGCGACAAGAAATGGTATGGCAAAAAATGAAAAAAAAAAATGAGGAACGCAACAAGCTGTGTGTGAATTGTTATTGAGAGCCGACCGACAGCCCACACACAATGCAACTGCCATTGCAACTACCACTCTGCCATGGCCACTATCGCTGCCACTGCCACTGCCACTGCAACACTAACAAGCAACAGCAACTGCAACTTAGTTACTTACAGTGGTTTTAACGTGGACAAAGAACAAGCGTACGAGCCAATGCCAACAAAGGCCAATCTCCAAATATATTGAAAAACAAGTAAGCTCAAGTCGAGACAGCTCGACTGGCAGATACCCTGAACTAGAGTTGACTTAAGCAAAAGCTGTACTTGTCTCGAATATTTATTCACACACTTTGTGTGTCTCTGCGCATTTTGATAAAAATGAAAGTATAATTTTCTTCAACAGTATCTGAACCGATAAGAAAGATATAACTATAAATATTGTGGTTTTTATTGTTATTTGCAATCGATTCTTATCGATATTGGAGAACGGTGAAAAATATCGATACAATAAAATAAACGTGCTCTGATTTATGAGCAATAGTTTTCAAACATTTTAAACTTCGACTACACAGCTGATTCTGATGAAGAAATGGCTTGCATCTTTGCCTGTTACCATCGTTTGCACAACTGCATTATACCCTTTGCAACCACTTGGGTTCTGGTCACAAAAAAAAACTCCGGGACAAACACCCCCACTCCCACTCAAACAGAGTGTGTTTTTTCAGCAATAAATCTGACTGCAGTAAATGCAGCTGGGTGCCCAATGTGGGCGGCTGCTGTTGTGAGGCGTGACTGCTTACAAGTTGCCATGACATTGTCATGCATATGAAGTGCTTCATACAAACACACCCACACACACACACACTCAGACACACTGAATGGAAGCGTGAGGTTTCTGGCTTTTAATTGCTGTTGGCTGTTTGGGCCTTCGTCTGTTTACAAGCTGCGCCAATTTCGCGCTACTATTAAATTGTATTTAATATTTGCAATAGGCCCAGGCGCCCAAATTGCTTGCACAATTTAAGCAGGCAATTGTTCTTGTTGTCCTTTGTTGTTGTTGTTGTTGTTGTTGTTATTCAGCTACTCATTTTAGTTTAATTTCTATTTAAATTCATATCGTCTATGCAGCGCGACAAAAACAAAAAGAAATGAAAATGAAAACTTTGCCCAGTTGCTGCGAGGGTATATTTTATGGCAACACTCAGCGCTTAATTACCCCAAAGCTTATCAAAACATCTACGAGGCGATGACGCTGATGACAACCACAACGTCTCAGGCACTGAGTGGGTGTGGGTGAAAGGGGGGAGACACCAAGGAGCGTACTTGTGGGTGGCTTTCTGGGTGTGATGCAAAGTCGCCAAGTTTTGCTTAATGAATTATTTAATCTGCGCTGCATCTACGAAAATTGTACGCTGTTAACCAACAACTTTTTTCGCTCAACTTGTCAACCCTTACCGAAAAATTTATGCACGCCGGAGCAGCACCACGACTTTAAGACACACTGTGCAATTGTATAATGTAATTAATATATAATAAAAATATATTTATTATTAATAAATAATATTTAAATATACAGATTTTGATTACATTTTATGCTCAATTTTTATTTAATTATTTTATACTTTTGGCAATATGCGTTCACATTAATCAGAACTTATCGAATTTGCATAAATATAAACTTGTATTTGGCCTTTTTATGTCAACAGGATATTAACATTTGACTCAAGCTCACTCATAAAGTTAAGCCCATCTTTTCATACCCTATTAAGCAAGCGACGAAAATGTTTAAGGCTAATGCAAATAGACCACAGAGCTGGCCAGGCTAATAAGTTAAACGACACCGTGACATAGTAACGAGAAGATGGCAGGGGGTGGCGTGGGGGGAGCAGGCAAATATTAATGCCAAGGCGGCGTGCTGCCCAAGAAGATACAAGCTGAAAGCAGACCGAGTGAGCTCCATCCACAAGAGCCAACAAGCCGAGTATCAGACACGGAGATAGAGTCTCGAGGTTTCGAGGCTCGCAGTCACTGAGTACACATGGCTGACTGAGCGTATTTGTTCACCTATTTACCACGCAAATGAAGTTGAAAATAACTGTGAAATGAAGATGAAGTGCTTTAGTCAACAGCAGCAGCAGCAGCAACAGCAGCCGTTGAGCTCGTGCCCAGACAACGCCTAAATGGAATGTAAATATTTGAGGAGGCGCCAAGGAGCGCGTTAAGGTTGAAGACAACGTTGACTTCTTGGCTTGCCTGCTGCTTCTTCCTCTGCCAACTACTGTATATATTAGTGTATATGTGTGTGTGTGTGTGTGTGTGTTTGTGGCAGCCGTATGTTGACTTAAGTGTACCAGCCAGCCAGTTAGCCGAGAAGGCCTTAAGCGCCAAAACAATGGCCAAGTCGAGTCATCTTTACTTTGGCTACGTGCTCTGGCCGTTGGTGTTGAAAATTGAAGGCAATTAAAAGTGCCAGCGTGTGTGTGTGTGTGTGTGCGGCTTATTAGCAACAGCAAAAAGCCAAAAATGCCATGCAACACATTGCGGCCTGTAAATCAAAAGTCAACGAGCGAATAGCTTAAAGTGCTTCCGACAAGTCTAAGAATAATTAAATAGTTGAAAACACCTTTGCTGCAGCTACGAAAACACAGTTCAAACTTTAAATGCCATATGTGAATAGCAGCGAAAGCATTTTTATAACTTGCCTGCACCGAGTTCTTCTCCCCCAGAGAATATATATTTATTATCAGCTTCATAGGAAGATTCAATATAGTCAGGTCTATCTGTCTTCCTGTCTGTCCAACTGTCTTTCCATTTCTATTCGAACTTCTTCCTCAACTTTAATGCTTTGTCTTTGCCAGAAGCCACACGTGTGTTGCAGCTAGATCTGATCATAGCTCTAAGTTTATAGTGAAAGTTAGATATCGATCTGGTCAATAAATGTATGAAGTTTTTTTTATTATTATTATATACCAATCTATATTTTAAAGTGCTTTAGAGTAAGTTGTCGAAAGTTCAATTCGATTATTATTCCGAAACTACCTTTGCACTTGAAAACATTTTTTGTTCTGTTGATAAACACAAAAATATTTTATTGAAACTGATTTCAAGTACATTTTCAAATTGTTGGTTTGGCTTTAATTGGAAATTTGTGTATTAATTTTTAAAATATATATGGCAAGACACTCACTGAATACTGCACTTTACGTGCACTGCACATTTAATGGCAGCTGGAAAGTTTTTGTTTTAAGCCAAATAAATAAATACAACTCTGGCATAATAAATATTTACTGCATAAAGTCGAAATCAGCAACATTAAAACATGCAACAGTTTATTTGATTATTTGTACAGGGAAGCCAAACAGAAATCTGTTCAGAGTGCAACTTGCAACGTGCGGCAAGCTTTCTGCACGTGCATTTAACAACACTTAACGGCAATTGTTTTATGACACACAAAAAAAAAAAAAAAAAGTGAAAACAAAAAGGCAAAACAAAGGGAATAGAAAAGCACAACTCAAAAGATGATTTATTCAGCGCGAATGGAACAAGAAAAAAAAAAACAGAAAATGAAGAAGAGAAAAATCAAGTTAAACTTTTGCAGCACAAACAAAAATTCGCTAAAGTTGCGTTTTCCTTGCCCCATTTTCTTCGTCTTGTTTCTCTTGTTGCGGAGTTTATCTTGTGGCAGGCTGCACCTGGACACAGAATCCTACCTTGACTTTAGCTGCAACCACTGTGGCTCTGGTCTGGCTGTGGTCACGCTTTTCTAAGCATTGCGTTTTCCTTGCTAACTTTGCTGCAAAAAGGTAGCCACGCCAACAGAAAGAGAAAGGGAGAGAGAAAGCCGCTTTTCAGATTGCACTAAAAGATTTGCTGGCAGTTGGTTTTGGCCACTTTGGCTTTTGTTACTCTCCAAGCTGTGGCTCGATTTTTCTTCTTTTTCCGTTTCTCTTTCTCTTTTTGAATACTTTGATTTTTATAGTGAAAGAGTATATTGATTTTGTAAAAACCTTTCAACGCTTTAGATACGATAATATCTAATAATAATAAATTGATAATAGTTTTTTATATATTTCATTTTAAATATATATTTACTGTCGCTAGAATATAGTTTAGATTGATTAGGCTTGAACAACAAGGCAATTATCAGGAAGCCTCAACTAATAATTAATTTGGAATAACTATAATTTCTAGTTGAGCAAAATGTGTCTTTCGTTGCAAGCAACAAAAACAAAACAAAAATAAATCACATAAGTGAATATTTCAGTTCAGTTTTAAGCTACAACCAACCAACTTCACTATCCCATTTCATTTCACTCGATCAACTGATAACAGAGTATTTCTTAGTCGATGACAATCAACTGCAAGTTGCCAACTCGTTTTGTTTTTTTCATGCTTTATGTAGCCTTTTGTTGTCGCCTTTAGCCATCGAGCAAGAACTGAGGTCGCCTAATGGCTCGACTGGCTGCCTAACCGCCAAGCCAACTTCTAAAGCTAAAATCCTTGAGCATTGCAGCCGCTGTGGCTGCATTTCGCAATTAATAACCCTCAATGCATTTGCATAATTAAAAGGCGAATAGCGGCAGCAGCAGCGGCAGCGGCAGCGGCGTCTTAAAGATTAAAGACTGCAACGATCTGAAGTTGTAGTCGAGAGCATCGAGAGCCTCACATAACTGCTCGTAAAAGCGGGTTTAATTTCATGCAACTCAAAAGTGGCAATAAACGTGGCAATGGTATGTGACAGACAGATGGAGGCAGAGAGAGAGAGACAGAGAGAGCGACACACACAGGGAGAGAGAAAGAGAGACAGAGATGCCAGCACGAGGTCACATAGCTGCAGGTGCGGCTGCACGAGGAGAGGAGGGGGGGAGGATGACCGGAGTCGGATGGTGATGTCCCACGCAACACATCTTCCAGCTGAACAATAAAGCAACTCGGAATCGCATTCACAATTGACAATCGCCTGCGTGCTGAAATGCCGGGCAACAGTTTGCTAAATTCCCTTTAAACAACAGCGCAAATCTTTCAATTTGCCTGAATGGCAAAAAAACATTAGAAGAAGTACTACGAACAGCGCAACAAAAAGAGGCAAAAAAAAAGTGGCAAGTGCCAGCAAAAATAAATACTCAGCCATGGACAGAATCAAGCTGCAGAAAAAGATACAACTAGTTGGGCCGCTGGACTATTTGCCTCCTCACTTCCCAACTGGAACCGTTGAGTTGAGGCAGCTCAATTGCAGGACAATCAGCACAATTGATTTCCCCAAAGTGCCTGCCCCAAGTCGTCTTTGCATCACCCTCCATGCCTGCTGGCACCCAGCGTTAAAAGGATTTAATGCCATTTAAGCCAAACAATGTGAAGACAGCGCTACGACAGAGCCAACCAACAGAGTCAAAGAGTCGTTGGACGCCACAAAACACTCAACCACCCACATCGCCGCCCACTCACCCTTTGTTGCTTGCATTCGCGAGCCACTCCACGGAAAAAGTTTATCAATAAAATAACTTGTCGACGAAGACGACGACGACAGCGACAAGGAAGAGTTCAACTCCTTGGCAGTCAAGTCGAAAATTGCAGCAAGTTTTTGTCAGTCAACGAGTACTGCACACACACACACACACAACAACGCACACACACACACACAGAGAGAAACAGAGAGAGCGCAAAGGACATCGAGTGGCGCAATCTTGAGGCTCTGCCAAGGAACTTCAATTGCACTTATAGTTCCTGTCTGCCACTCTGCCTGCCTCGCTGGGCGGCACAAAGAGTTATTACATGCATCAGCGACATATGACGTATACGCAACGTATCCCAATGTCCCACAAAATAATAAATTTGCTTCACTAACGACAACCTTAAAGCCATCAATTAGTGCACATCTTAAATGCAAATAGCTATGGAAAGTTAAATAAATCAACTAATTCAAGAAAACTAACTAACTAATTAAGTTGAATTTTTCTAACATTAAATGGTCAACTGTAAGCCAAAATTGTACTTTTCTTAGTATGGATTATAAATATTTGCGCTGTTTGCATAGTTGCCGAAGTCAAAGTGCCAAAGACTTTAATTTTACTTTATCAAAACAATAGGAAAAAGCAAAGAAGATTCTTTTCGGTGAGCAACAACAAAAATATGCTAATTTAATATTTGGTAATATTTAAAATAAAAATTTTATTCGAGTTAATTTCGTTAAGTTTTCAAGACCTGAACCAATTTGTCATGGACAATGAAGTCGTGTAAAGTATGTAACAGACGGAAGGAAGCATCTACGAACTCATAAAGAATATATATTCTTGATCAATAGCTAAATCAATTATTTTGAGAATAAATTCGCGCAGCATATATTTTATTGAATATCGAAAAAAATCGATTTCCGATAGCAATAAACGCAGATTTTGTTAACCAAAGTGTATTTTCATATCGAAAAGAAACATGGGCAAGCCTTATTTGTACAAATGTGTATATACATATATATCCGAGCTCTGACCAGAGCATCTTTGAGACAATAATTTAATTATATTTATACTCTAATATTTCCATATACCGTAACGAGAGATTAATCTGACAATTTTATTATTTTCAGCATGAGCAGCAGTGGTGAACTTCTCGATCTGCAACAATATGCTGCTAAAATACAGACACTCTGCCACACGAGCCACCCAAAAACATCAGTCCCCAAGTCCCCCTGCCCCAAAACAGCTTTTCAGTTTAGGCAATTGTCCTCACACACAAATTGTGTGTTGCATTTGCAGAGGCGTCAACCCCCAAAATTTCACTTTGGGCATACATCAATTGCTATTGTTGCCATTGTTGTTGTCGTTATAGTTGCTGTTGCTGTTGCTGCTGCTGCTGCTGCTGGTGGTGCTGGTGCAGTTGTTGCTGCTGTTGTACCTAAGCCAAATGCCAAAGTGGTAAACAATGTCCAATGCTTTGGACTGTGTGCGAAATTAAAACAATAAACGATCTGGCAAAGGCTGCAAACAGCACAGGCAACATGCTCGTCTTCGTAGTAGTTGTAGTCGATGACGTCAAGGCAGTGAGAAACTTTTGAATACCTCAATCACACATACGCTGACATGCATGGAAATGAGTGTGCTTGTGTGCGTTGCATGCAACATGAGGCAAGAGCAGCAAAAGCAGCAACAGCAATCGGTCAACAGGCATTTTACCTTTTAAGCAGCTCTCATGCATGAAATTGGAAGAGTAGCAATTGATTGAAAATTTACCAAGAGCTGCCATCAAAATCGAACAACTACAAAACCAACAACATGCAATACCAACAACAACAAGAACAACAAACGGATGGCAAACGGAAAATAAAGATGGAAATTGTGGTTCACATGATATTTTTTGACGTAATTCGAATTTGCAAGTGAATTTCAACGCTAAGGCCGCCGCCCCAATGTAAACTGATAACGCAGCATTATTACGCATATGTAAAACTCCCACACACACCCACACACACACACACACACATATTCATAGACATATGTGTATATACAGTGAAAGTCAACTGGAATGGACATGGCTTGTGCTCTTTTGTTTTGCCTTAGCAAGCTGATGGCTTGGAAGAAATTTCAAAAAAATACAATTTCAGGTAAATACAGGAATAGTAAAGGATAAGCCAGAAGAAACGTTAAACTGAGGATTGCCGACATCTTAGTTCATATAGAAGCTAAATGATATAGTTATCCGATGTTGATAATCTGTTTTCCACAAATTTTTAACTGACGACATTTTCTTTACAAGAACTCATTGCATAATGAAAAAAAGCATAAAATACATATTTATCCAAGCTAAAAACACATAGCATTATCAGATCACGTATTCAATCATCATTGGATACATCCCGGTGGCAATGAAGCTGTCCGTCAGCGGAGAGCCTTCACTGTATGCATATTTGTAGTATGTAGATTTGAGCGACTATAGTCCAGCCCACTTTAATGGGGCGTGTGGTGCGGGGTGGGGGCTTAGCTAATGCTTTCAAATCCGACAGTCAAACATTAAAGTGAAGCGCAATTCCCGCTCACTGAGAAGAAGAAGCAGCGGCAGCAGCAGAAGCAGCAGCAGAAGCATCGCGCATTTTGGCGCATTTCACTTTTCACAGGATTATTTAGAATTTATGCATAAACAAGCAAAAGGACGTTACCCAAAGTCATTTGTTTAAGTCAGCGTGTGCTCACATGCCACTGCTAACTTGCCCCCACTCCCCCTTTCAACTCTCGCCACTTCGTACCCCTTTGGCACGCCCACACCCCTGGCAGCCAAGCCGAGTTTGAAGCATAAGCAAAAACAAAAGCCATTTATAGCCTTCACAATGCTACAACGACTCTTGTTAGTCAGTCCGTCTGTCCTTCTGTCCCTCCGTCTGACAGTCAGTCAACTTGTCAGCTTGTCTGCCATTTTATTGCCACTAGTAAAACAATTTCACAGCGCCACTCGCGAATCCTTGCAAATTGGCGACACATTGGCGCTTTCTTGCTGCCCCAAGTGGCATTCACATGCACCAAATTGGGCAAAAGGCTTCGAATTGCAACTGGAGGCAATGTCAAGTGCAACCAGCACCCAGAGCAACAGAAGCAGCAGCAGCAGCAGCAGCCACTTGGACTTGGACAGCCAGCCAGCTGGCCGGACACTAGACAATGTCAAGGGACTGCCGTCGACTCGCCAGGTACACCCAAAAAGCAAACGGCATCTTTTGTCCTTGCTCTCCTCCAACCCTTCCTCACTCCTGCGACCCGAGGCGCACTTCAACCGCCTTTCAGCCGGAAAAAGCTACAGCAACAATTTAAAATTGCCAAAGGTGTGCCTTGCTCGTTAAGTACTCTAATAGGCCCGCTTTGGATTTTAAATGGTTTTAGATTTGCTAAATCTATTTAATGTTAACTGAATGCCGCTTTTAACTCGGAACACACTTTGGCAAGTGTCGTTGAAATAAATATTAAATGAAATATTAAGCGATAAATGTCGACAGCCACAATCTTTTTGAGCCTGAAATGAATGCCAACATTTCCAAGCGCAAATATATCAATTTTGAAGAAGGGTACATCATCCAGGATATAGACATCTTTACTGACTGCCAGGAGAGGTAATGCTATGGCAATCTATACCAATCTTAGAAAGTCACAAGACTCAGGAACACATTCGTTAGATGGTCCTGTAAAAAGCAGATTGAGTCTCGCTCAGCTCAAGTCAGAGAACAGATACAATAATAACAACCTATTCACTTAAGGACATTTAAATAATCGTTTCTTTTTTAAATCGAATTTATAAGAACTTCAATTGATCTCAACACATTAATACAAACGTTCTGTTTTGTCGTTGCCACATGTTGCCAAGCAGTTTGTGGCACAACGTTGCACTTGACACTCAACGGCAAGCATAAGAACATGACGAGCAGCAGCCACAACCGCAAAATTTGCTACCAGTGACAGTTAATTTTGACAAATATGTCTAACGCTTGCCACTTACTCATGTTAATGGCATCGCTGTCGACGTCGACGTCGACGTTGCAGCCTCAGTTAAGCGGTAAACTGCACTATTTATGGGCGGCCAATCGAATTTCGGCGCATAACTAATTATGAGGTTTGAAACTAAATTAGTTTTGGGTACTATTTAGTTAATACTAAATGGCAATGCCACAACACATTTTATGGCCCTATCCGGGTGTATACCCTGCGGGTAATTAACGAGTTCAGCAAGGGTATTCTGAAGTGCTGCGAAATTTGCGAAAGAATATAAACTCTCAAATTGTTATCGATCTTAAATGGTGTGTTTATAGAATGGTTTAGTATCAAGTAGTGAGAACTGGATCCAACTATACTCAACTGTTTGAGTGGCATACTTAAACTTTATGAACTTTATATTTCAAATCTCATTCCTTATCTTTGGCATATAAAATCTTGATTCTTTCGTATTCAAAGCAAGTTTATAGGCAAGAGGTAATCGCTTAGTCGAGCTCTCTCGTTTATTGACTTCTGACAGCTGTATTTTATTTTTTTATTGTCGGTTTTATTGAAAATCGTTGAGGTTATTTTCACTATGCGTAGTGCGTGTTGCTGTTTTTGTTGTAATTGTGTTGCAGTTACGGTTGCAACGCCAACTGTATTTGGTATACGATTTTTGAGGTTTTTTGCCTGAGCTGCCATAAAGCCTGATTTTATTGTGTTTGCTCTGTTGCATATGGCTTTCTCTCTCCCCCTCTTTCTCTCCCTCTCTCTCTCTCTCTCTCTCTCTCCGTGTGTGTATGCATAAAGTGGCAACAAAAAAACACAGCAGATTAAAAACTTTTCCCATTACGTGAAAATTAACAACTTTTTGTTGCACTTATTGCCTGGACTAGAGAAATAGTTGTGCTCTGAGTGCAGAGCCCAGAGAAACACTCGCATCTAAATTCTCTAAAAATAAAGCAGGCTACGTTGTAATACGTTGTTGACCAGCGTGTGTGCGAAACTGTATGTGTGTGCCACAAGGCACATGGCCAAATGGGTACGAAAGCAAATGCCTGCAAGTGCAACTGAAACGCCAGCCAAGGTCCATTAAACAAACAGCCAGCCTAGTGGCTTCGACTTTAAGCGGCAAAAAAACAAATTTAAGAAAATACACACACATGTTGTTTATAGATTTTTAATAATGTGTTAATTATGGGCGCTGAATTTATCGAGTGGGTAAAGCATGATTAAAATTTTATCTGAGTTGTTAACTTTTAAATACTTTTCGAAAGTATGTTTAAACAATAATATTGCTCTCAAAGAAATTTCTATAGCAAATGTTAAAAAAAAGATATCAAAATTACAAAAAGAAATCATCAATATCAAAAAATATCCCTTAAACTGCTCTCACCAATTATGCATATTAATTGCAGTGTATTACAGATCGGCTTGGCTCAATTTCTGAATTGAATAGTTTTATTGAAACATTAAACAAGACTGCACTAAACTTACAATAATTACGAAGAGCAGCTTGTGTGCTATTGATAATGATTCCAATCTGTCAATTATCACTCAAAAACCATTTGTAAACATTGTTGATGGCAACATGTTGCTGCAACACAAACACAAGCAACCACATAACTAATCAGCCGAAGCAGTTATTTTTTTTTTTTTTGGTTATTGCTTTGTGTGTGTGTTGTGCCTGTGTCTGTGTCCGGGGGTGGGGGTGTTGATTTGGGGTTGCCTTTAAAACTTCCCCCTGGCGCTTAAAATGCAATCCCGCGAGAGATCGCATCGAGTTTCAGTTGCAAACTTTTGACTGTCCCGACTCGGACGCCACTTTATGTGGCATGAAATTAGGCAGCAGCACAGATGGCGGCAACTGCTGGTAGCTGCTGGTGTGGCTAGCTGCCACATGCTGGCTCATCGTCACTGTTGATGCCACTTGTTACCGCTGTTGTCGCGGGATTGGCAAAAGGCTTCGGCATTGGACAGCTTCTAGCCAAAGTATTAAAAGTGTCCAAACGATGATTGTTTTGGTTATGCCACAGCAACCGTACGACGCGCTTATGCAGTCCGTCTCTCTCTCTCTCCCTCTCTCTCTCTCACTTTCACATATACGCACTCTCTGTCTCTGTTTCACACACACACACACACACACACACACACACACACACACACTTGCTCCATCTCTCTGGGAATTGCGTCTTTGGTCGTGTGGTCTGTGGCAAGCGTCCTGTGAGTTCTTAGCTGACAGCATCATCAGCAGTGGGCAAGACAAATGTGCCCTGTCTGCAGCGACTTCTTGGCCAACGACGATTTCTGTCAGCTGGATTTATTTCAACCCAAACAAGTTTGCACTGACTGGCCATTTAAGCCAACAACTTGATGCTTTTCGCATGCACTGTAATTATGCGCTTATTGATTTTCAAGCCAGCAGTCAAAGTTAATCGCCACAGAGCCTTGTTAAGCATGCACCATCAGCACCAGCGGCAGCATGCACGAAGCAACAGGAAGCAACATGCAGTTGCATGCTCAGCTATAAACCGCCTTCAAAGTTGCTCGACCATAAAAATACTCGCACCCAGTTCAGCTCGGATTAAACATTTCTTTTTTAATTTCATATTATGCTGTTTATCTATGAAAACATTAAAAGAAAAAATAACGAAAAACTATGAAATGCTCGTAGCTGGTCTAGTGAACATTTAGAGAAAAATCAAAAAACATTTCCGATAATTACTCTTTTTAAATATAACACGAAAGTCAAAGATGAAGAGTAAATCAAATAGTTTGCCATTAAAGCATTGAATCAAAAAGGTGTTGTAAAACCAGAGATGAGCTGCATAAATCTTCATGGCACTTTATATCAAATGCTTAAAAGGAAGCAAAATCTACACTTTTGTGTTTGTTGTGGACGTTTTAAAAAGGCGTTAATATTAAAGTGTGTACTCTTAACTGTGTGTGAGTTCACGAGAAATGTGGCAACAAATAAAAAAAGAAATATTAAAAAATGGCCACAAAAAGCAATTATGCTTAAATTAAAACTCATTCATTTGTGCGGAAAATGTTAAAATTCATATGAGATGTTGGCTTCATAAGCGTGCCACTTGCTGTACACATACATATGTCAATACATACATATATATACATATATATCTATACATATGTATGTAGCAGTAACAACAATGCCGAGTCTATGAAACGAAATAAAAATTCAATGCCAGACCAAATAAGTGAAAAATGTATGCTTAATTTTTTTGTGGTGTTCCCTTTTTCCTCAGTTTTTTTATAGTACCTTTATGTGTTATTGTTTCGTGGCTTTCATTTGTATGCTGGGGGGGTGGGGCTGATGGTTATGGGGTTGGAGCCTGCCTGCTTTCATTTTCGAAATGCTTTGCATGCCTATCGCGCTCTGTGTCTGTATTTATTTGTTTGTTTTGGCTGACGATCCAAGCAATCCAAACAAAATCAAGCCCGGTATCCAAAATATGCAAAGTCGTTTTACGTGGCGTATACTTGATTTGTCATACATTACGCATACGCCACAAATGGTTGTAGGTCCTGCTGCTGCCCCCGCACATTGCAGCCAATTAGTGCCGGGACACTGGCGGCTTAAATTCCCTATTCCTTTAAAGTTTGATAACAAGACGGCTCGTGCCTCGTGCCCCATGTCCCTTGCCCCCTGCCACTGACCTGGGCTCATTCTACTTGCGTGTGTATCACACGCAGAATTTTGATTTGCGCTGCTATTTTCAAGCCGAATGCAGAGTGTTAGGGGACGTTTAGGAGGGGAGGGGGAGGAGAGGTCATTTCTTTTGTGTGTTTGACGCTGGCTGCCGCCTTTGCTTCAGCATTTATTTCTATTATTTTTTTTCGCTCCCATTCGTTCGTTCTTTATTATGCAGTAAAGTTTTGCAGCAGCCAAAAGTTTTCCTCAAAAATAATTTGTGAAAAAAAAAGTTTGCCGGCCATATCTGGGAGTACGTGCCGGGTTCCTTACTCTAAATTCAATTTCATTGTTATATTTGGATGTGACGCGAGGGGCAGAGAGATAGGGGGAACTTGCACCGTTGCCTGGTTACGTGAGCCTGATAAGTCACAATTCCCATGCCTATGCGTTGATTCTACTCTCCGAGCAAATGATCTACTTAAGGTAAGAACAGTTGACTTGGTCCAGCAAATGCAGTCTAAGACGACTTACGCGAAGCTTCCTTTTACGTGTTGAACTTGAGCAATTTGCCAAGAGTAGCTTAATGTTGAGTAACTTGAGGAAAACACAAAACAAGTAAACAATTTTCTTCTTGATTATGAGTTTTCTGTTTGCCTTTACCCAATTGTATTGATTTATATACATTAAAATTTGAGCACTTTTCAAAACTGATAATTTAAGGGAAACAATCATTTGCTACTGCTCATCAATCAATAAGCCACATGCTCCCTTCCTCATCTGATTATCTGTATGCACTCACTTATATGTACTCACTTGACGCCTCTTTGCCACTACGGCTGCCACTTCATCTGCAAGCTTGCAGCTCAAATTTGCCGTGTGCTCAACTTAATCATATTTTAAACGCAACTTGTGACACTTGGCACTTTCTTAGCGATCGCATTATGACTGCCTTGACACAACATAACTCAGTCAAGTTGCCCATTAACGTATCCCTCTCCCATCTCCCCTTTGCCCTACATGCTGCAAAAATTATGCGGATTTTCAACATTTTTATGGTGCTGCTGCTCGGCTTCAACTAGCAGCTTGCCGCTCTCTCGAGTTGTTTGTAGCTGCTGCTCAACTATTTAATAATGTTGGCTACTTCTTTATGTACTTCACGGCATCGCAGCGAGCATTATTTGTATGCCTGCCACAAACAGCCCCGCCGTGCCTCGCCGTGCCCCGCTTTCAGGTTGTCCACAAGCCACGTAACTTTACCTGGCGGCTCTGTTCATTTGCAAGTGTCCTTGTCTGCTCGACTTGCATTTATTTATACTCCTCACTCGTGCTCTTTCCATGTGGGTACTTTAACGTTGTCACGCAAAAGGAAACTGCTCATTGATAGATTTTTAGCATGCACTTTAATCTAAACACAGGCCAAATCATCCTTAAAAAAAAAACAATGTCTTCTTACAAGTCGTTTTAGTTTGCACAAAATTTGGAGACTGGGAACAATTTGTAGTAGCATCTACAAGAGTATATAATCTTCAGCAAGCAAAAGACAGCCGTTTTTTTCTCTGTCTGTCAGCTAAGAGGAGGCACAGCCGGAGTAGCAGCAGTAGCTTGCAGCTTGCCTGACTGCAATCCACTTTTGCACTTAGCAGGGATAACGTGCAGCTTTTTGTCAAAGCACAAGGCAGAGTCGACAGCATGCCACTGCAGGGGGAAGGGGGAGGGGTGTGGGGGGGAGGAGGGTGCTTGTGGCAACCACAGGTTGTCGCAAATATCACACCAACTTGTCATGTCCAACAGTTTATGGCCATGTTAAGCTGACTGTCCGGCTGTCTAAGGGGCATTGTCTGTAACAATAATGTGGCGCATCAAGAAGTAGTTGGCATCAATGTCTGGGCCCCATAGATATTAAGTAAATTTCAATGGGTTCTATGATAGCTCATATCACTTTGCCTTTGGCCATCTGCCAGCCAAAAGGACACTAACAAGCGTTACTAATTGCAACACACACACACACACACACACACACACATAGACACACATACTCCTCGCCGAGGACCATAATGAGCCGTGGCCACAAAGCAAAGCCAGCTCCAAAAATAGTTACACAAGTAGCTATACACTGAAAATAAAATCAGCTGCTTTAAATACGTGACTAGCTTTAATTAAATTCGTCTTGTTTTATTTGAATTTTAAGCCAAATTCCTTTTTAAATATTGTTAGCTGAAGTGTGAATTTGCGAAGCTTTAAAGTCGTCCATTAATGTTAAATAAACTGGAAAAAATGTTCAGTATTTAAATGTAATCTTTAGAAAATCTTATTTTCCAAATTGAATCAATCAGCTGCTTAATTGAATATGATCAAATCCAGCCAAAAAAATATGTGTTAATAAATAGATATTTTAAAGAAATGTTAAAACGCTTGGCGGAAGAAGTTTCAAATCTTATTTGTAGACATAATGCGCCAAAACACCAAACAACAATTGAATTTTTGGCAATATTTGAACAAAGAACATTTCGGTCATAATCCTTTCACCATTTTCTGAGTGTAGGAGCAGCTAGCCACTGCTGCCGCTGCTGCTGCTGCTGCTGCTACTGCTGCTGCTGCTGGTACTGGAATAGAAACTGAAACAGGGAGGAGGAGCCGGTGCTAATGGCTCTTCGCTTCCGCCACATCAGTGCAATGCGCAGCACAAAAATTTTGCAGCTTCTTTGGCGTTGGCAAAAATTTAATTTAGAGGCAAAAACGTAACGCATCGTGCCGCTATCCGTTGCACATTGCAGCAGTAGCAGTAGCAATAAACTGGCTGTGGAATGGGGAGCACTGAGAGGCATCCCTGGCAAGCAGCGCACCCCAAAGCGATCTCTGTTGGCCGTCTCGGACTTTTGGACTCGCTTTGCCGACAACGTTATTTATGGCATTCCAGAACGGCCTTTGGACACTGTAACCGCATTTCTTGCTACCGCTGCCTCCGTTGTTGCTGTTGCTGCTGTTGCTACCGTTTGCCACTTGGACCGTTGCCCTGTTTAGAGCTAGCTGCAACTGAAACTGGTGCCGCAACACACACTGCCACACGCACACATACACAGCCGTCAACAAAATGGGCCAAAAGAGTTGGCCGAAAATGCATTGCCATCGTAGATGTTGTAAAATTAAAAAAATGTGCTTGGCAAAAAATTAACGAAAATGGAGCTAAGGTTTTTCCCTTTTCCCCCTTGTTTCTTTCTTTTGGGTGTGGGTAGAATTTTGTGGCTCTGCGAGAGTTTATCACACGACTGAGTGTAAATGAAAATTGATATTAAAGCTGTCAGATAAACAATATACACACTGAGATAAATCCCTGAGACGGAAGTTAACTATTTAAACGGATTATGAGCTGAACAGAAATTGTATGAGAAATTGTATAAGAGACTTGCAAATTAAACACTCAATCAGAATAATATTTATATATTTATTGTGTATTGTAAAGAAAGTTAAGGTCAGATTGAGTTTGTTTTTTTTTTTATTTTGGCGTTTAAATCAAAGTTAAAACATGTCAGCAAATTTGCTTATTAAATGTAGACATAGTTTAAATAAATACACTCACCTTCAGTTAAATTTATTCTTCAATTTCAGTCACTTTACACTTAACACACTCACAAAAAAGGAATATAAAAAACTAATTAACAGCATTTTAAACTAACAACAGCAGAAAAAAAACATAAAAGAAAGCTCATCTTCTCTTTTGATTTTATCCCTCTGCCATCGCCACAGGAACAGCACAACAACTGCAGAAGCACATGAGAGAACTAATCCTCTCTTTAGGTTTAGCACAACAGCAACATGCTCATTTATTTTCCCTCCACACAACACTTTTCACGGCACACACAAAAAGGAAAACCGATTAACAACAAAAAATTGCATAGCGCCTAAGCCAACGACAAAAAAGAGCTCATCTTTTAATTTTCTTTAATTTTTTTCGCCCAGTAAAGGCAACAACCTGCAGCTTTGACTGGCAATGAAGGCACTCCAAAAAAAAAAAACAATTACGTCGACTCAATGGTCTCTATTATTATGACGCGTATCCACATTACTTGTATTATTTAACGGTCAATCAGCTGCTGTCTGCAATTCACTCCAACCGTCGCTGAAATGATTTCCGCTGCACTCAGCAGTTGCCTTGTTCCATTCATGTGTATTGGCCATGTTCTACACATCTGCGTGTAAATGATGTACAAGCAGATACATGTGCAGATACATGATATGCATGGATACCCAGTAAAGGAGACAACGAATGCATTTTGTTGTGTTTGCTTTGCGAAGCTTTTCAATTTTTCTTTCTGCCTTTCTTTCTGCCTCTGCTTGGATAGCTTATGAATCAGGTAGTTTCTGTTGGCGAATTGTGCACTGAAAACAAATCATTTACAAAGGCGGTTGTAGAACGTGTAGTTCAACTGCAATTAATAAAACGCCACTTAAACATTTTAGCATTTCAATTACCGACTTTGCTTAGAAAATACGCTGCTCGCTTCACTGCTCAAGCATTCACTGGTCAAGACGCCCTCGCCATAATACAGTTAGTGAGCCTCTGTTAAAAAACAATCTTCACCAGGTGGAAATTACTCATGCTCTCTCTCTCTCTCTCTCCCTCTATCTCTCTCTCTCTATCTCTCGCTCTTTCTCTTATGTGGACAGTGTGGAACTGTTCCCAGGTGGCTTTCTTCACATGGTTTTGGAGACTGACGCTTCCAACTTGAAATCTACAGATTAAATCATAAATAAAAAACTCTGCTTTTAAAAAATCGAATCATTTTTATCACAGTTATGGCTTTGGCGAGATAAACACCATTTCAGTGTCATTTTCGAGACAATATCGCGTTTTCAATATGGAATTGATGATGAACAAGAATTTATATATCTTAATTATACACATACAGTTATGCATATGCATTATGGTTTTTAAATATTCAATATTTAATTAGGCACTACAAACTGCAGAAACGTATAAAGCCAGTTATAAAATCCTGTTTTGAACAGCAATAATTAAATTAATATATAAAATGGGGTGAAAGCAATTAAAAGTCAGAAATATATTGGTGATAGCCAAAAATATGCACACAACAAGAGGTAATTAACCATAAATTAAATTGACCATCAGAGGCAACTTGTGGCATTTGTGTTAGTCACATTCGGAATCCATTCACAATTAGCTTGTTTTGGATTTCAAAGCAACTAGCAACAACCAACAACGGCAAATTGTGAGTGGACACCTCAAGTTCATAATTATGTGCAACCCGTGTGTGTCCGTGTGGGCCATCAAATATCAAATAAAACATTTTACATAACTATGCACAATCCGCACCAGAAGGGAACAAAGCGTGGAGCCAACTAAGCAGACAAATGGCCGCATACTTTTTCCAATTCACTGCATTTGTGGCAGGCAGCCCGAAACCATGCCCCGATTTGTATCCGCACACAAAAGCCAAAACTTTAAATGTTATTTGCATTTCTGTTTCATATTTTTTATTACATTTGTTGTGCATTTGAGTGTGCAAAATGCTGCCTGAAGTGAGTGGATCGAGCAGTTTCTGACAGAAGTCGAAAATGTTTTGATTTAATGTATTTTCAACTGGTTTTCAATTAGCAATCAAGTATTAAGTACGAACTCTAAGCAAATAAAAATGATTAATATTATTTGCTTAACAATTAAAAAATGGAAGAAAATTTTGGGTTATTCATGACCGACTGCGGAATACTCGGTTACCAGTGCAATACCTACTGATAATAAATGATTAAAACTTTCTCTAACTGTAGCGTGGCCAGTAAATCTAAATCAATGTTGGATGTTTAAATTGTTTCGCAGCTTTGCAATGAATTCTCGGAAACTTCTCATGCCACTCGCGCAACACGTTTAACCTTTTGATTGTTGGTCCCAAAAGGTTGCTTTAGATTCTTTTACACATCTGTGTTACTGTTTCTGTGTTTCATGTGAGGCAAAACTAATTTGGAAGTCAATTAAAAATGTAGTTGCTTTTCGACTAAGCAGATGAACCAAATGTTGCATAAAAATGCCTGGCAGCAAAGGCAGCAAATGTTGCTGTCTGTGTGTGTGTGTGAGAGTGTATGTGTGTGTGTGTATTTCTGTTGGTATACCTAGGATATATAGATATGTCTGTGCTCTTATTCATGTGCTAGTTATTCAGCTTATTTCCTGCGCTTATTGTCGATTTCTTACTTATTTTTGAGCACTTTCCGCAATATTTACCAGCACATTTTTTGCGATTTATGATCCGTGTGCGCTCCCTGCCGGCAATTGCAACGGATATAAACATTTTTGAACTCATTTCAACTTCACATATCCTACCAGCTACCCAGCTATCTGCCACACAATGCGGAAGGGGGGGTGAATGCTGCTTAGCGCTTATGCTGCTGCCTCATGAAATGGCACGTGTCGCTGCTGCTGCGAGTACCTTTATCCATATAGTAGATACGAGCTACATATTTATTCTTTCTACCTTTATTTATACCCTGTATCTACGAACCCGTAAAGAATATCATGTACATCATGACCTGTCCATCTGTCTGAATGAGTCGATCACATAAGGATTTTTATTTCATTTTATCGATAACTTCGCTCTGTTTCACGATTATCGATACAAATCGATTTGCGATAGCAACAAACGAAAAATTTGTTTTATTTATTTTTTATTTATTGCTCAACTGCAGCATTTTTCATAAGGATCGTACAGAAAATACAGATATTTTTAACCACAGCCACAACAAGCAGGGTAACCACTCGTCGAGCTGACTCGACTAGAGCATTGCAAGCTGTTCTTTTTATTTCGTTGGTAAAGTCGCTGCAATCCAGTGTGCTTATGTTTCACTTTTCACAACATAAATCCCCCAAGCAGTCGTAGCCACAGACGCAGCTCGAGCTCAAGCCAAAGCTAACCTGCCAGCTATGCGAGCGGCAAACAGATACGCAGATACAGATACAAAGATACACAGCTATAGCTGCTTACTTAGCATCAACTTAGTCAAACTTCTGTGAGCCGTTTTGTAAAACGCTGAGCTATTTATTTAGATACTACCACCTCATCCCGGTTTTGTCGGTGGACGAGGCTTTTGGCTTTGTGCGACGTTTTTCCAGCTAAAACTGTAAGGGAACCCGAGCCATGCATTATGCTCACTTATTATTATTATTATTATTATTTGCTTGCCCTACCTGCCCATCCCATGCCCTGACAGGTTAGAAGAAGGTAAAGGCTTAAGGGCATCAACTCCTGCTGTGCTCACATATAAATCTACAGTCAAAGTTCTCTTGGCCCAACGACAAAATCATTATCCAGTATCAAGTTTCCCCCGCTCTTTAATTTTCTTTATTTCATTATTTTTTTTTTTTGTGTTTTTGTTTGCCAAAGTATTATTTAATTTTTTGCTGCTGCTGCTGCTGCTGCTGTCGGCCTTTCAATTTTCCATATTCTGCTGTTTGCTACTTGCTAAGTAATGGCCACGCGGCTACATTAAAACAAGTAAGCCTGTTCGAGTCGAGAGCGCTCGACCAGTAGATACCCACACATCAAAATATTTCAGCTTCTTTCTTATCCGATGACAGTTACGATTGAATGGAATAAGCTACGGGAACATGGATTCCAAATTAAAAGTCTCCAGCCAATGCTGATGAAGAATACATATTCCTTTTGAGGTCGAAGAAGCAAGCTGCCTTCTGCCTGTTGCCTACCTGTGAATAAGTTCATTACACCTTTCTCAAACATTTTGTACATGTTCAGGGTATTTAAATACAGAGTAGACATATTTAAGTGCATCAGCGGCGACCAATGCAAAAGTGCAACAGCGTGCAGAGGAGAAGGATGGAGAGGAATGAGGCAGGGATTGGGGCAGGGATTGGGCGTAGCACGTTTTGTAGATAGTGCAAGCAATGTCAGAACTTTGAAAATTATGACTTTGCTTTGTTTTTCATTGCATTTAACAAACGCGTCTGAT
Source organism: Drosophila picticornis (assembly GCA_035043845.1). Taxonomy (NCBI): domain Eukaryota; kingdom Metazoa; phylum Arthropoda; class Insecta; order Diptera; family Drosophilidae; genus Drosophila; species Drosophila picticornis. The sequence goes on along the minus strand of JAWNMR010000493.1, from coordinate 5,485,101 downwards.
GCTGCGGCTGCTTCTTATTCTTCTTCTTCTTATATTGCTGATGCTGCCAGGCTGGCGGCCTGCAGCAGCGTACCAAAGAGGGTCCAAGCTGCTGTAGCCACAGGCTAGTTGTGGTTAAATCTTGAAGCACCTACACAAAATCATGAATGCAGTTTGCTCTTTGCGATTTCTTTATTTTTTACGTAAGTTTTGAAATGCAAAGAAAACCTTTTGCAGGCTATCAATCCTGGCAATCTGAAATAGAAGCTGCTAAAAATGCAGTAAGTCTCAAGAAAGCCAATTGCAGTCTCTGAATTTGTTGTTTCCCAAGAGATGCCCATATTAATTGTCTTTGGTTCCACAGGTTACTCAACTGAAAATGCTTTAGAAATTGACTTAATTTATTTAATAAACTTGCACACAATTTGCCAGCATTGTTTTAAATGGTTTTGCTTTTATCTAAGTTGATCAAATCGGGATCGTTTTTATGAATTTTATTATTTGGACAATTAGCTTTGTTTCTGTTTTCCGGCAATTAACCAAGCCATTAAAATTTGTAGTAGGCTCAAATTATTTATTATTATTAGTTGTTTTTGTGGACTTATTGCATTATTTAGTATTCGGCATTAAAAATGAATTTATGCATTTCGATGGACTAGTTAATTGAGCGAATATTTTTGCATCACTTTTTATTAACAAAAGAATATTGAAATGATTACAAATCTAATTTATGCTGTTGTTGTGTAGCTCATGCGGCTGTCTGTATGCTCAACTCAGCCAGATCTATCTGACTACAAATATATATATATATATATATACATATATCTTTATATTTGTTAAACCGCTGCTCAGTCGGAGCTAAACTGCTGCTCCACTTCCTGTCTCATCTTTGTGTATTTTCTGTTTTTTTGTTTGTGGCACTGTTCGGCTGCTCTACTTTGGCTCATTAATAAAGTAAGCCGAGAGGAATATAACACAATACAACTTGCAACAGTGGCAAACTAATAACAACAACACCAAACAGCAGCAAGTACAACAATACCAATAATAAGAAGATGCAGAAGAAGAAGAGCTTCACTGCGGTGACTGGCCACAAAAAACTTCGCAAGCCAAAATTGAATTATGAATATTTAAAATGAAATTTAAGCATTGCAACCGACTGCTTAACTGCCACTGCCAACAACTAAAACAGATGCAAGCCTATGCATAAAGATATATATTCATATATACATATATATATACATATATATATATATATATATAGTGTATATATCAAAGCAAGAGCTGGTGTCGAAACAATTTGTGACACTGAAGCAATTAATAAATAGTAGATGCGTTTCAGGAGTGTGCCCTAAAAAATATGCAACAGTAAATTGCGTTGCAAGTGCAACAACGTCGCCTAAGTAAATATCAAGCTTGGCATAAATAATTCACCAGCATCACAGCTTCAACACACACACACACACACACAGAGAGACACACACGGCGCTGTGGCAACATCATCAACATGTACAAACACACATAACACACACGACACACACACACACACACACGCACACACACACACACACACACATAGAGAGTGGAAAACATTTTGCATTGTCCTTGCTGTCGGTGGCAAGTCGGCAAGCGACAACATCATGCCTCATAAATTTCAACAAATGCAGCCATGTCAGTCACTCAGTCATCCAGTCGCACAGTCAGTCAGTCACTCAGTCAGTCACTCAGTCACTCAGTCAGTCACTCAGTCAGTCAGTCAGACATGAGTCTCCTTCGTGTCCAGCTCAGGTAAAATCGCTCGAGGTGAAAATCTTTGCACTAATGGCGCTGTTTTACATAATTGCCGTGACATTGTACAAATTTATTCAACTGCATGCGGGCGCTCAGGGTGACCTCGAAAAATAATAAAAAAAATAAAAAACAAGGAATAGAAAATGGGAAAAACAAAAGCAAAAAGAGAAGGAAAACACCTACATAAAAAAAAGGTGAAGCAACAAGAACAACAGCAACAAACTGAACTTATGCACTTGTGCCGCCAAAGGGCTTGGCAAACAAGTAACTATATCAAAAATGAATAGCCTTACTATGCCTGCAAGCAGGTCCCCTCCACCCGTATCCCCCTCCCCACCGACTGTCTCATTGTCCAACAATGAAAAGGCTGCCACAGAGCGTGCCTTTGTGCCCGATGCGACTGACTCAGAAATATAATAAGGCAAGCCAACAGCAACAAGGGCAAACAAACAAGCACAGCACACACACACACACACACACGCAGATATATATATATAAATAGATATATATATATATAAGTCAGAGACTAGACCCTTCTTGCCTGCTCTGAGTGAGTGACTGTCCCATGCATCCTTTGCTCATTCTTAACCTCCACGTCGTCGTCATCGTCGTCGTCTTCATCATTGTCACCTTGAGCTTTGGGTTATTGGGTTCTTTGCACAGTTGTCCGTCCAGGCGTATGCCTTGCACTTCACTCGATTTCAGTGTGTGAAAAATAGCAGCAGCAGCAGCAACAGCAACAGCATCTCAGTCATCCTGCATTTAGGCCACAAGGCATCCCAAATATTCTACACAAAAAGCGTGCTGAGCTGACAAATTGCTGTGGCTATGCGAATTTCTCGATTTCGGAATTGCTTTATTTAAATTGCATTTATTTTTACAAATATTAAATTGCTTAAAAAGCACTTGAATTGAGCATAAATTATAATATGTGTTTTTATACTTTGTTGTCGTTGCACAATCAAAAGCAGTCTTGATCAATAATTATGATCTGAAGATCAGATTAGCATTTAATTGCGAATTAATATCATATTTTTAACTTTCAGTGCTGGATTAATTTAGAGACCAAGCGATTTACAAGAAGATCGAATTCTCTTTAACAAAGTTATGGAAAGATTAACATGAATTTCGACTTCAGACAGCATTTTCATGCATTTTCATGCAGTTTTGGTCAGGGAACCATGCACAAGTTGATTTCTTAGCTGAATGAATTTTTGTGATGTTAGCCAAGTCCAACTGCTTGAACAAATCGACATGCTCGCATATTGCTGAGCGAAAGCGCAGTGCAAAAAAAGAAAGGCTGCAAACAAGCAAACAAATAACTTTGACTTTGACTTTCTAACTCTGCCTTCAACCTGCACTTTAGATGCCTCCACTTCACACCCTGCAGCTGAGTGTGTGCACGTGTCACTGTGTGTGTGTGTGTGTGTGTGTGTGTGTCTTACTTAATCGCATGCAAAGGCCGAAGAGCAAAGAGTTGATAAATATTTGCCTTTGTCAAAATATTTGTGCATACTTTCGAGCGCAACACTTTCACGTCTCAATTTATACGCTTTATTCGTTTTATACGGTTTTGTTTTCGGTTTTTTTTTTATTATTTCTATTTTGTGTTTAGTTTTAATTGTGCCAACGAAAGACGCATTGAACTTGAACTCTGTGGCAAACAAGTGAAAAGGGTTTTATTCTGTGTGCAGCAGCAGAGCCTTGGGCAGAAATTCAAAGAAGCCAAAACTTGTGTTTGTTATTTATGTGCAGCTTTATGTGTGTGTGTGCGTGTGTGTGTATGTTTGAAACAAGGACAGCTGCTTGACCATGCTATTTGACAGTTCCCTTTGCCATTTCTGGCCCCCCGCCGTTGCCTCCCCTCATTGGCAACGCGTATTTATTGTGCACGGCACATGCAGAGCTGGTGTAACATTTTATGTACACCCAACCCAACCCGCTGCCCGCTTAGTGGGCTCTATTTATGCCCCTGGTTGCTCTCTGTTTAGTTTTCGTTCCACGTGCCAGGCATAATAAGCGCTGCGCAGCTGCCGTTGCGTCTCGCCTTGCATTTTCGGTTTGCTGCAGGTTAAAAGCGCATTACGGCTGCAACTTCATAAATTGCGGACGCCGTGCAGCAAGCAGCCAGCGAGCAGCAGCCAGCGGGCGGCCAGCAAGCAGGCAAAAGCCGCAAAGGCAGCAACTACAATGTTTACATGCCAAGCACTTGCTTAAGCATTCGCCTCTATATATAAACCCATCGCAACCCTTCCCCTTTGCCCATTGATATTACAAATGCCTTTTGCCACTGCCAGTGCGCGATTGCAATTGCGAGTTAAGCCGCAATGCAAATTTTTAGCTTACAAACAGCAAAACGCAACTTGCCCAACATGTCAAAGGATGCAAAGTGCAAGTAAATGACGAGCTGCACGCAGACTGCCTGCCATAAAAAGCCCCAAAATGCCACAAAGCCCATTACAACGAGTTAAAAGCATAAAGAGACCGCAATAAAAAGATGTCATCATTTTTTATTCTTTTTTTTTGGCAATTGAAACTTAACTGGAAATCGTTTAGAAATCAAAATGAGTGCGTTATTTCAGAGTTAGCAATATTTGCTATAAACAGAAGTAACTAAATACTTTAATAGTTTTTTTTAATAAATCTATGAAACAGCATGGAAAAGGTTCAAGTGTAGAGAAAGTCTTTGGGATATATTCTACATGCTCTGCATTCAAAAATATAATATTAAGTCACTCATAGATAGACAGCTGGTGATTCTTAGAAGAATGTGTGTACTGCATAAGGTTGGCGACGTCTCCTTCAATCGGCCTGCTCTAGAAAACTGTAATAACCCCTGCAAGTGCATAAAATCATAGTAGAATAGTGCATTTGACTATGCACAAAAGTCGTTGATTGTGAGCAGAATGCAGCAGTTAAACAAAAGGCTGCTTTGTCTGCTGCTGCAATCGCAACTGAAAAACAACACTCAAGTTGAACCAGTCGCTGACAACACTTAACTAGACCGAAATTGACAGATATTGCAGTATTTGTGCGACTTTTGTTTTGTTGTTGGTAGCCAGCCTAAAAAACAGTTAACTGACTAACCGACTGACTGACTGACTGACAGAGTCAATCGCGAGCGAGTGCATCCGGCACATGTCTAACGGGCATCGGGTAATCGGAGTTGGGAGTTGGAATTGGAATTGGAAGAATTGGCGAACGCACACGCATAATTGACAGCATTTCCGTGGCAGCTTTTGTTGTTGGCTCGTTGGCCATTGAAATCATTTTTAGCTGAAACTGAAATTGAGACTCGCTGCCAGTCGAGCAATCCGGCATTGACAGCAGCAGCACAGATACAGATGCATTTACAGCAACCAATACACGGATACACAGATACATTGATTCGGATGCGGGCGTCAATGTGGCAGGCATCGTCGAGTGGGTGTCTTCATCATTGCTAGCGGTGCGCTGATTGCCGGCGGCTGCATGGCAGCCATCGTTTCATTCGATCTTTTTCCTGCCACAGCCATCGTTGGAGTTTGCCTCATCAATGTTTAGAACAATGCCATCAATTTTCGCATTGAATTTTAATCAAGTTGGCGTTAGGGGAATATGATAATTAAAACAGTTCCAGATGCTGCTAACTGTAATGAGGCTTCACTGTGAGTTATCCTGCAGTTGCCTACACCTATTTTGTGGCACGTAAATTTATTTTATGTTTTTCGTGTGTGTTAATTGAATGTTTGTGTCTTATTTTTATTTTAAACGTTGGTTGTCTTCATGAAGAGTTATAGCAGAATTAAGATCTACCTCGATCTATTTCTCATAGCAGGGTATTTGGCATAACAACCAGCCCAAATAATTTCGCCTTATTTGCGCAATTTGTTTGAGGGTTGAACGGTTCAATGAAAGCCAAACCACAAAAAACCCCTCCCCTCCCGCACAATGGAAAACTGATGCACGAAACTGTTGAAAAGTGAAAATTCGGTTGCATTTGAGGGGCAGCTTATAATTTTGGAAGCCCTTATATCAGCTACCCTAAAAAGAAATTCGAGACAAATATCCAACACCATTCGAATAGGTGGCATTCAACTGGAACAGCAACCAACCAAAATTAATAAACAGACAACGGACACTTTTTGACCAGGTTTGCACCTCTTTTTCGGGTCTAATTGAAGCATAATAATAACAATATAATTGAAAAGTCGTTAATTAATTGAAATCGAAATGCAATTCATTATGCAAATCAGTGAATGCTTTAGACGACATCATAAGCAGCAGATACAGGAAATTGAGTGTGAATATGCAACAAAAGAGTCACACCGAATTTCACATATCCTTGCAAATCGGAGTAAAGCTGGCAGCCAACCTGAAATTCGAAATATTATTGTATTTTAAACAAATTTCATTTGTGTTTTCTAGCTGTGAATTGAATGTGGCATATTTGCGTGTAACTTGTGTTGTATCAGAAAGAGTGGCATTAATTTCTAGGGGTACATCGATGCCAAGATTTTTATGTATAAAGAGTTTTTTGATATAGTACTGAGATGATGAACATAATGGAGAGCATATTGAGATAAGTCTGTCTAGGATAGCTTTGTAAACGAAATAGTTTTCCCCATAAGAACTCATCTTTCGATCGACAATTCCTAGTTCAGCTATATGCTAAAGTAATCTGATCTGCTCAAAGCTTCATCAGCATAGAAATAGACGGACAATAAACTCGGCTAGGGGGTTCTTCAAGAACATATATAAATTTTGTGGGTTTGAAAAAGTCTTTTGCAGTCCAATTTCAATTCAATTTAAGTTTGAGTCTTTAAACAAAATAAGAAAAACTTTCAGCAGGCGTATAACAATTACCTTAGACAAATAAACATAAGCAAAATGTTGATAATATTATTAACAAAGTTCGATTTATAATACGCCAAAATAAATATACAGAAATATGAACTCAAACAAACAATTTTAATGAGCCAAACAGAGCCAAACAAATGAACTGATGAAGATTTAAACAGTGCCCATTTTCACCTCAGTCAACTGCTGTTGCTGGGGTTACCTGACTTTACCTGATACAATCCGTTAGCTGGTAATGACGGAGGGCAAAATGAGAAAAATGAGCAATTGCAACCACAAAAGCCGAAACCAAAAATGCACTCTTTCGCGCGCTGCACAATCGATTGGGCTGTGGTGGGAAGAGTGGCTGGGTTAGTGTGGTAGGCGCCAATTGCACCGTTAATTTGGTGTTATACACGCACACACACACACACGCACACACACGTATACGCACACACATACACACACACATGCGCTTACATTGGCGAGTTTCGGTCGCTGGCAGCGTCACCAAATGAATTCAATTAATTAAATTAGTTCAACTCGCAGCTGCAGCCGCTGGCCAGAGATCGTCTGTGGGCAGCAGAGACAGGGTGGGCGCCGGATAAGGGAACTCGGACTGGGAACAGTTGTCGACGCGGCCATTACGCAGCTGAGTAAAAATTGCTGCTGCACTCGCTGCACTCGCTGCTGCTGCTGCTGCTGCGGTCATCGGATTGCGGCGCAGTCGACTCAATTATCAGCTTTTATGAATGGGCAGCAAATTTTGCAAAGCGCCGGCGACGGCGACGGCGACGCGACATCTGCTCTAACTGCACATTTTACAGAGTACATTTCGGGCGGGTATCTTAGTTTACTCATTGCGTTTGTAACATTTGAAAAAATATATAAAAATATGTGAAATATATTCAAAATGAAAAAACGTTTCGGTTAACAAAATCTGTTTTATAGTTCAGAAATAATGTATTCATATCAATTTAGCAGGCTATATTTCGTAATCGAATCGGGAAACT